>QUZD01000001.1:0-189475 GCA_003693505.1 Pseudonectria foliicola
CCCCCCCCCCCCCCACCCCCCCCCCCCCCCCCCGGGATCTTCGCCCGCTCAGATTCGCCACCCCAACGTACACACATACATAGACTAGGTACTCGAGCTAATAAACTCGAGAGGCTAAGCTATCCGTTGAATTGCTCCGCCCGTGCCCGTGTCTGTGCCTGTGCCTGTGCCTGTGCCTGTGCCTGAGTTTGCAATGACCCTACCTAGCTGGCAAGCACGCAAGCAACCAAGCAAGCAGACCCAGCACTGTACTGTAATTACCTGCAATGTAATGACGGCCGTTGCGGTAGCAGTCCTAAAATACCTACCATGTCTGCATGCCCTGCCTTGCCTTGCCTTGCCCTACCTGAACTGGTCTGCTGGTCTGCTGGTCTGCTGGTCTGCTGGTCTGCTAGGTGGTGCGCTGGTGTGGAGGAATGACGACGGGTTGATTGCGACCTTCTGAGACCCAGGCGCCATGCATGCACTACTGTACCGTTATGTTATGGGTGTATAGTACTCCGTATGCATGTCTGTTGTATGTATTACCGGCAACGACCATCTCATCAGAACGGTACAGCAGCACTGCAAGTATGTATAGATTAGGTGCTACGTACATGCTGTACTACTAAGGTAGGTACCTAGGTAGGTAGGGTACATAATATAGGTATGGTACACTGTACGGTAGGTCCAGAGATTTGAACCTGGTTCCTGGGCTCCCTTGTTCATTGTTTGCTTTTGGCCTTGTTCTCTGGAGCTGGAGCTGGAGCTGGAGCCGGTACGAATAGGATAGAGTACAGAGTATTGCTTGCTTTGTTTCCATCTTGGTGTAGCCCCCATCCCATCGCATCGCATCGCATCGTATCGTATCGCATCTCATCTCATCTCATCTCACCTCATCTGGCTGGGCCATGCGCTGCGCTGCGCTGCGCTGCATGACAAGGACCCTTTCCCACGACTCTTTTTTTTTGTTTTCTTTTTCCTTCCTTCTCGCCCTTCTTTTTTTCTTCCCCCCTTGCTTCTCTTCTTCTCTTCTTCTTCTTCTTCTTCTTCTTCTTCTTCTTCCTTGTCTTCTCCTTCCCCTCCCTAGGGCCTGGGTCCCGGGTTCCCCGACTCTAGCCCCCCCTTGGCTGCATACCACACGCATGACTTGTTCTGCACTGCACTGCACGGTACATAAGGTAGTGGCACCAAAGTACCCAACCTACTGTCCTATATGCACCATGGCGTTCTTGATTGGATACAGTACCGTAGGCTACTGGCCTATCACAGCAGCTACCGGCCCGGGGCGGTTGGGTGCTGCATTACGGTATCCGGGAGGCACCCACCCCCATCCACGCTGTCGGCGCCCTAAGACATGTATTGTACTATATCATGAATTCATGATGCATGTACGTTGGGTGGTGAAACAGTGGCACAAAAGTACGCATTGCATACAGTCCAAGTCAGTTCAGTAAGGTAGGCAGGCAAGTCAGGTACCTACATGAAGTAAGTGGCCGTGTACAGTACAAATTTGGCCAGGCCGAAAAGGGACGGCATCGTCAGGTTGCACAGGTGAGGCGCCCTGTACTTGTGCACGTATTGTGAATATGTATACCTACCTGGTATGTAGGCAGGTAGGTAGGTAGGTAGGTACCTCTGGTAGACAGACATGTCAACTGTAATATCGAGGCAGATTGTGCAAATGCCCAGCTCAGGTAGGACGGTGTGCATACGCGTCCACGTCCACGTCCAAGTCCACGTCCAGTCAGTAACCTCCGCATGCACGCAAAGGGGACAGAGGCCCGAAAGCCTGCGTGCGCCACGATGGGGGTCACTTGCCGGCTTGCGAACCTTGCGGATCTTGTGTGCTCCGAGTGTGTGCTCCGAGTGTGTGCTCTGAGTGCCCGCCCCCGTGGTGCCCTTGGGATCAAGCCACTCACATACCTGCCGCCCGCCATCCTTCGAGGCTACTGTACGGTAATCTGGTAGAATCTGGTAGGATACGTGCTACGCTACGCTACGCTACGGTTCGGTTGCTACCGGCGGTAGGTAAGAGTCAGGTAAGAAATAGCATGTATGGTATGTTGGTATGTACTGTATCCTTAGGCTGGTAGGTATGCGCGTAATCGGTACTTCATACTGTGTACAGATGATATGCACGTTCTCTGCTAGGCCGGGGAATTCATAACCTTACTGTAGGTACATTACCTACTCATAGTCCGGCTCCGTACACACACACACACACACACACACACACACACACACATACACACACACGCCTTCGCATTAGCTCTTGTATTATTACAGCACGGGTTACATATAGGCTAGATTATACTTCTCGATCTGATCTGGGCTGGGGTGGGGCGGGAAGGATTGGCGGCGACGGGATGCCTGATGTCTGATGCCAGATGCCAGATGCCAGATGCTAGATGCCAGATCAGAGCCAACCGTGGGAACCAGCCCGAAACGGTGCGCAAAAGGAGGCTAAAACAAAAGCAAAGGCGGGAGCAAACCAAGGGGGAAACAAAGCAAATGCCCATCATGGCATGAGATGCCCTCTACTGCAATTACCTACTGTAGTCTGTACAGATTAGTGATTACATGGTTACATGATTACATGATCTGTACGTACATTACCCATGTATTGCTGCACTACTCTGCCCTCCATCATCACCATCACCATCACCACCACCTCCTCCTGTATAGTGCCTTGAGTGCATAATCTGCACTACTGTAAATGCACTCCTGTACATTGCATTGGTAGGCCTCTGTCCGTACTCTACAATATGTACCTAGGCCGGTAATGGATAGGTAGGTAGGTAGTTACACGTTAGCGGCGGCCCGCTCTGGGGGGTCCAAGCAGAACATGAACGAGCAGGACGAGCAGGACGAGCAAATAACGTGCTGCAGCCGCCAATGGCTGCATCGTAATCTGTACCCGTACCGGGGATCGATCGCCATGGGTCAGTACTGTCTGTATATAGTATTGGACTCGGGCTCCACTCCGACGTCTTTGTGTTTTGTTTCTGCGCCTTTGCGCCTTTTGTGTTTCTGTGTTTCTGTGTTTCTGTGTTTCCATGTTTCTGCCTCTCACGACCCCCCCCCCTCTCTCTCTCTTTTCCAGGGAGTGTCGACACCCCCCTGTCTAGCGTTGCTGATGGATGGCCCAAGGGCACAATCGAGATTTGCACCACCTACTGTAGTACGTGAGGAGGTATGTAGGTGTATGTGGTGCCATGTGCCCATGTGCTTGCTACACACGTACGGACGATGCAGTATTACATCCAGATTCTTGGTGGCCAGACAGATAGACAGGCAGAGGCTTCACAGTACAGATGGGGCGCCTTGGATAGAGACGAGTTGCGCGGACGACGCAGCCACGACTCAAAATCCAAGGCATTCGACTTGGCTGGCAGCGTGGCAGCATGGCAACATGGCAACATGGCAGTCCCGAGACCAGGTTCACATTGTCACCAGAGACAATACAAAAAGCAACCATCAACATGGGAACCCCAGCTATACTATCTGACTACCTTAGCTAGGTAAGGTATGTATGTAGTATAATACTGTACTCACTCGGCTGGGCGAGCCTGGCTCTTGCCCGAATCCAAAATGTCAGACCCAGCCCAGCCCAGCCCAGCCCAGCCAACTGGGGGCCATGTATGAGAACCGAGTATCTAGCCTAGCCTTACACAAAGGTAAGGTAGGTAGGTAAGGTAAGGTGAGGTATAGTCAATCCCATCCCATCCCATCCTCGAGAGCCTCGCCCACGCAGCCACAGCATGCTCACTGCCTATCCCGAGTGCAGTCAATCCCTTGCCGCTGCATTCCATTCCTCCACGCTCCACTCTCCAATCAAGCTTCCTCGCCCTTGTCCCTCCGGCCTGTCGCTTCCTGCTTCCTGCTTCCTGCTTCCTGCCTTCTGCCTTTTGCCTTTTGCTTCCGTCCACCCGCGTCTCAACTCAAGGCTGCAACATTCCAGCCAAGCCTCGTCACTCACCACCCACTCACCACTCACCACTCACCACTCACCACTCACCACTCACCACTCACTACTACTCACCCACCACTTACACGCTACAGTACGGAATATTTCCACTCTCATCCTATCCTGTCCTTACTCCTACTCCCACACCTATTCCTCCTGCCATGTATGTACTGTACTACTCTACTGCTGCTTCGTCTTAGCCCTGGCCCGTCCAACTACCTTACATGGTACGGTACAGGATAGCACGATACAATATGGTACTCCATCCCCATCCCCATCTCCCATCTCCATCTCCATCTGCATCTGCATCCCCATCTATGCCATCCGTCCGTCTGTCCGTCGCTCGCGCTTGTCAACGGCCGGCCGGCCACCGCTCGCTCCCACCACGCTAAGCCAACTCCGTGTCTTTCCTTGTCTTTCGTTGCCTTGCTGGTCTTGGCCCATCCCATCACCGTCCACTCTTCTTACCCACACCACATCTACTACCCCCTCCCTTCTTCTTCCCTCTCCTCTCCTCTCCTTTACTCTTCCATGTATGCATGTACCTCTGTAGGTACCTACCTACCTACCTAGGTACCTACCTGCTTACAGAACAGCCTTCTCTTCCCGATCTGCTTGTCTCGGGTCTGTCCATCGTCATCACCGATTCCCGATTCCCGCCCCCCTGGCACCCTCGACTCATCGTTCGTGCCGTTCTTTCGTTTCTCGCTTCCCGCTTCCCGCTTCCCGCTTCCAGCTTTCCGCTTTACGCTTCTCCCTTCTCGCTCTTCCATTTCTCGCCCTCCCGTCTGGCCTCCTTGCCTCCCCATTTCCATCATCTCCTGCCAGTTCCAACTCTCGTATCCCACCAGCTTTTACGGTTCTTTTACGGTTCTTTTACGGTTCTGCCACGGCTCTGTCGCGGCTGTGTGGTTAGGTAGCCTTTCTCATTGCATGTCTTGTAAAGTATTAGGTATTGATTGTTTAGTTGCCTCTAAAGCTTCTATGTATACGCCGACAAGTGTCCCGCCTCCAGGGCGAGACCCGCCATTCGTGTCGTATCATGTTGCTATCCTCACCATCTATACAATTAGGCCAGGCGCTCTGCACCGGCGCCTTTTTCTGGGTGCATGTCCCTTGTAGGCCACTTCTTTTTCGTCCTCTCCTTCTCCGTGAGAGCGACATCGACATGCTTCCTTCTTTTTCCCCTTTCAGACCCATCTTCCTTCGTTTTCCTCGTACGCCGTGACCAAAGTCCATCAAAGGTTTTATGCACGAAGCCATCCAACGGCTCCTGAGTGGAGTCCGGAGACCGGAAACGTAGCACGTCGTCCGCACGCGTGCGTACAAATATACATTGACACATGATAGGGTTTCTTGGGCTCGGCCTGGTGGGGTCACGCCGCATCCGGCTGGCCCTGTCCGCCTGAAAACGATAAACCATAGGAGGGGGAACCAGAGGAGGGCTGTTTCTTCTCTGTCCTATCCCCGCTCGTCCGAGTCCAGAGCATCCACAAGAACATTGTGGCGTTTCCGCCTCTTTCTGCCTGTGTCATATGGCATCCTCACATCTTATCGAGGCTCAGACGTAGCACAAGAGGCCTTTATGCCCCGGTTCGTGCTCCCTGCTGCGCATCCTCGGAAGAGGGACATGCTTGGGTGGCTGGAAATCCTAGGCTGAAACTGAGTCCTTCATCTCAGCAGGGCCGCCACGTCCATCCGCGAGTCCTTGTTTTCCCGGAGAGATAGTCGAGGGTTTTGTTGGAGATACTGTTGGTATTGCTGCACCGGTGAGCTGGGTGCTGTGGGCAGCTGTGCTTGGCCGCCGCCCAGGGGCGGAAGCCGAGAGCGAGGCGCTTCGAGGCCTGCCAAAGAGCTTAAGCTAGGCAGTCTGGGATCCGCTGCAGGAGCACCACGCAGTGGAGGCAGCTCGACCGGGACGTAGGGCATGGCCATGGGCTTGGAGGGCGACGTGGTGTAGTTGGAACCCACGTCTGACTCGGCCGATTCGGACGAGCACGGGGACGGCAGGGGCGCCTCGACCCAAGACATTCGTGGTATTTGGCCGTTGCAGTGTGCGATCCGGGGCGATGTCTGGGACCCGGGGAGAGGCAGCGATGGAGTGGCAATGGCGAGGGGAGCGCGGCCGTAGTGGTGATGGTGGTGGTGGTGGTCGTAGTTGTGGACGGCCCTACGGCGATCCAACCTCTTGCGACGGTTCTGGCTGCCGTTCCACCAATTCTTGACGGCGTTGTCGCTACGACCGTTGAGGCGACGTGCAATCTCAGCCCAACGCTTGCCAAGCTCCTGAACGAAGCGCTCTATCAGGATGCCCTCCTCGGGGGTGATGGGGTCGTGGTTGAGAGTCGGCTTGAGGTTTTGGTGGAAGCGTTCGCGGCATTGCTTGGGCGTCCGTGAGCCGAGAGTCTGTGCTATGCGCACCCAGTTGAGGGGTCCGTGTGTGTTCACGAGCTGCATAAGATACGCGTCCTCGGCGCTGGACCAAGGTCCTCTTCGGTGTGCCGTCATGGCGATGTAGTTTGGATGGTTGTGGCGTAGATGTAGGTGAGAGTGCCGAATCTAGGACGGCAGTGGGATGACGGAAGGGAGAGAGAGAGATGGTGTGGAGGGAGAGAGGACGAGATGGCCCTTAATGAGTCAAAACGAATGGGCAGGCAGTGGCTACGCAGACGCGTTTGATTCTATGCGTATGCGTTGTGTAAGGTATGAGTAGAAGAGAAGGTACGGTACGTTTGTCTGTACGTGTGCGTTTCTGTGTCCTCGAGTCGAGAGTTACCAATATGGGCGGAAGGGAGAAGAGGATGGATATACTATAATGGTGTTGAGGGTGGGATAAGGCAGAGCAAGGCAAGGCAAGGCAAGGCAAGGTAAGTGTAGGTAGAGAAGTAGTTGGGTTAGGTAGGAAGGAAGGTAGGTAAGTGGATAGGTGATGCAAGCAAAACAGGAGGGATGGGGAAACCGGAAGGGGGATAAGAATGTGAGGCCGTTTTCAGTCAGGACGGCACGGAAGGAGAGAGAGGGGGAGGTGAGGTGATGAAATATCCGTCAGAGATGTTGGGTGTTAGGAGGCGGATGGGGGTAGGCATGAAGCGTAATGTATGGGGAAAAGCAAAAAGTCTCTGGCAGGGGAAGGCACGACAAACTTTCTTCGATCTGCTACCAGGATGCCCGCTGGCGAGCAAGTACATTACAGAGACACATGCACACAGACATGTCGATGGGCGGATCGGATGGGGCAGCGGAGATGGAGGCGGCGGTGGTCATGGTTAGTTGCACGGAGCACGCACGTAGCCCGGTCGGTAGCGCGGGTGTAGCTGCAGGGGTGGGAGGGGGCGTGAGATGGGACAGGTCAAGGCGTGTAGATTGCCGATGAGCGAGCGGGTGGGTGTTGCTGGCCTTGGCATCGGCGTTGGCGTTGGCATTGGCGTCCGTGTCGGCGTTGGTGTTGGTGTCGTTGTTGATTGGTATCGGTCCTGGTCGATCTGGTCTGGTATTTTCTGTCTGCATTGTCTGTAATCTGTACTCCGTATTGTCCATGGCTGCGGTTATGGTTGCGGTTGCGGTTGCGGTTGAGGTTCCGTCTGCGTCTGCGTCTGCATCTGCGTCGGTGTCTCTGTGCGTGTCTCTGCCTGCTCTGGGTGTCGTCCGAGTGAGTGTCTGAGTCTCAAGAGTCTCAGTGTCTGTGGGTGCGCTTGTGACGGTATCCGTACAGTAGTCGGCTACTACCGCTGCCTCTGGATTGGACGAGCCTCAACGCAGTCGCGCAGCGCAGTTATCCCCTTTGTGCTGTCCGTATCCGTACCCGTGGTGTAGGCAATGATATGTGCTGTACCATGCAGGCCCGAAATGGAAACGGCAAGATTGAGGAGCTGGGAGCCTGGGACGCTGCAAAGGCGAGCAAAGTGAGGTACCATGTAAGTGCTTGGTGCACAGGTCCCGGTGGGTAGGTATGCAGGAGTCCGTGTGCCTGTACCCGTACAGACGAGTCCTGGGAACCTGGTTGAGCCAGAGACATGGCGTTGAGAGAGGTGGATCATTGTGAGCACAAAGACAGTACCGGTACCGCATGTGTGCAGAGTGTGATGATGATGGCATGGATGGCGGCGGCGGCGGCGGTTAGTGATTGGCGGTTGGCAGCTGGCAGTTGGCGGTTGGCAGTTGGCGATTCGTTATTGACGTTGGCGATTCATTATTGGTGATGGCGATGGCGATGGCGATGGCGATGGTGATGGTGATGGTGATGGTGATGGTGATGGTGATGGTGATGGTGATGGTGATGGTGATGGTGATGGCGATGGCGATGGCAATGGTACAGTAGTAGGGGCGATGGCGATGACGACAATGGTGATGGTGGTGATGGAACGGGCATGCTGTTGCTGGCTGATGCTTTCCTGGTTTGCTCTCTTGTTCGGCCATATAACCTCATCGGGTATCACCCATCCCCTCTCCCAACTCTCTCTTGCTCTTGCATATGCTGCCTCGCCGCCAGGACCATATGCGTTTTGCTCATCACCTCGATCCCTTGACTGCAAGAGGCATGGCATAGCATAGCATGGTATAGCATGGCGGCCCGGTGGGGATTAGACCTCCTGTGCCTCTGAGGGCTTCGGGCCATTATGGGCGGACCTTGCCGTGGGCCAAGCCACTGAGCGAGGGGCTCTTGTCTTCCCCGTCATTCTAGGTTGAATGCTATTGTTGTCGTTGTGTGGTTGCTTTGGGTTTCGTCTCTCCAAATCGGCTCTACTCGATGCGTCCCCAGCGTGCGAGCGTGCGAGCGTGCGAGCGTGCGAGCGTGTGTCAGCCCCGGTAGACTGGATTGAGTCGTGAATAGTGACGGCAGGCCGGGTGCGTGCATCATGGTTCCATTGGGTTGAGCACTTGCGGGATCCGTCGCCGTGTCCGTTGAGAGAGCCAATGCCAATGCCAATAACAACGCCTACGCCTACGCCAGTGCCAAGTGCCAGTGCCAAGTGCCAGTGCCAACGCCGACGCCGACGCCGACACCAACGCCAGGGCATGGATGTTTCCAGGGCCGGGGCTTGAGGCAGGGCGATCATCGACAACGGGTGGCTTGTCGGCCTGAGCCAGTTGGGAAGTGTATAGGGGGTTGCCGTAGGAGGTGTGCTATGTACAGTACCGTAGGCTAGACTAGGCCAGATTAGATGGGGGTGGAAAGCCGTCGTGGGAGAGGGAGAGAGGTGTGGAAGTGAGCAAGGGAATGAGACGTGGAATGAGTGTGGAGTGGGTGGGAGCGGGAGTGGATATGGGAGCCAGGGGAGTGGTGATGAATGGAGATGAATGGAGATGAATGGAGCAGGCGGTTGATGGTGATCGATGGCGGATGATGGATGGATGGATGGATGGATGGATGGAGTGCTGGAGGGGGGGAGGGGGGGAGGGATGGATGCTGTTGATATGGCGATGGGGATATGGAGATGGAGATGGCGATGGAGATGATGATGGCCAGCAGGGATAGATGCTCGATGCTGGATACTCGATATTGGATACTCGATATTGGATAATCGATGCTGGACACTCGATGCTGGACACTCGATGCTGGACACTCGATGCTGGACACTCGATGCTGGATGCTGGATACGGGGGCCAGCGAACAAACGTGCTTCTTCTGCCTCTTCAAGACGCGTACTGAGCTGCTGATGGAAATACAGTGCTTAGCACAGTGCACTCTGTTTATGAGCCAGTACTTGGACTACCTACCTCAGATACCTAGGTAGGTAGGTAGGTAGGTAGGTAGGTACTGGTGGTAACAGACTGGCATGGGTGATGATTGCGCCCCAGGCTGGCAGCAGTACTGGTGCTGTCTGTCTGTCCGTCTGCCTGTCTACTCGCCTGCATCTATTGCCATCCTTCTCATCCATCCCAACTCTCATCCCCCAGCATACTGTACTCACTGCAGTCACTGCATGCACTGACTGAACTTGAACTGGCTGGCTGGCTGACTGGATGCTGTGGATGCCTCCTGGAGCGAATGATTCATGGTCCCGGTCCCCTGCTGGCTGGTGCGCCGGAAGCTGGAGATCCCGTCCGTGCCAACTGCGCCACGCGCACGCGGGCATGTTCCCCGGCGGCCGCTGTAGGCTAGAAACAGGTTCTGTCAGTTGCCTGGACGGATCTGTTCTGTTCTGTAGGTACCTAGGTACCCATCTACCCATCTACCTACCTTGACTACCGTACCTACCTACCTAGGTGCCTACTGTACCCTCTAGTCGGGTAGCGACCGAGCACTGTGTCCATCGTTTCCAGCGCTTTACAGGCAGGTATGTACAGTACAATGGACGTGCAGGTCCCCCAGCTCCCAAACTCCCCAAACTCCCCAAACTCCCAAACTCTCAAGCTCCCCCTGTCCTGTCTGTCCGTTCCAGCGGTAAGGAGCCGGCCATCATCTGGATTTAGTGCATCCGCATGCACATCCATCCCACATCCCATCCTCTCTCTCTCTCGCTCTCGCTCTCGCTCTCCACTGCTATGTACATACAGTAGTACATGACAACATTGCAAGGTACAGCACCTACCTAAGTACCTACCTAGGTAGGTAGGTACCTAATCACACGCCATCATACATACAACCCCCCCTCCCCTGCATCAAGTGGACAGCTCGCCCATCTCCGGCCGCTAAAAGCAAAAACCGTTGTGGCGGCTTGGCCTTGCCCTCCGGCTTCAGCCTAGGCTGGGCCCCGGCAAACGGTTTTGCCTACTGTATCCTGACCCCTTCCATTCAGCTCCCGACTCCCAGCTACTGTATTAATCCTACTCCTGCTCCTACTCCCACATCTATCTGTATCCGAGCATCTGTATCCCTATCCCTATCCCTATCCCTATCCCTGCCCTCAGCTGAAGAGCTCATCCAATCTGCCATTCTCCAACTGCTCGACCAGCCATCCCTGTGGGCGAGTGGCCTGTCAGTCATCTGCCAGAAACTGCAGTGCAGTCTGGTCTGTCTGTAATCTGTACCTCCTACAGACTCATCATCTGCAGTACCTACCTACCTTATCCAAGGTAGCTATTGTATATCTGTACCGTACAGTTGGGTATACAGCCTGGACGTTGATTGACTGATTGACTGATTGACTGATTGACTGATTGACTGATTGACTGATTGACTGATTGACTGATTGACTGATTGACTGATTGACTGATGATTGAATCATTCACTCGTTCATTCATTCATTCCTCGATGCATCCATTCCTTCATCCAGCGACCCCCCCTTGCCCCAGTCCGTCCCACTACATACAGTAGTACTGTAATCTGTACATTACCAGCTCGCTCGCTCTTCGCTGCTTCCGGCCAGCCAGGCACCGACAAGCAATCAAGAAACGCTTCCGAGACACGCCCAAGACGCCGTTGACCCTCACGATCGGCAACCCTCCATATCGACAACCCTCCATCTCCATCCATCCACCATACCCAGTTTGCCAGTACATACTAAGAGCGCACATGTACGTCCATGCATACCTACATACCTACATACATGCCTATATACATACGTCCATACATATATACGTCCATACTTACGTCCATACATACGTCCACACATACATCCACACATACATCCATACATGCGTCCATACACATACATGTACAGTGGCAGAGTCATATATGGCATGCAAGGTATCCAGCTTGCCAGCATACTGTAGAGGCACCCGGCAAAAGCAATTCCACGTACGTAATGTACAGGTATCCTCCATCCGTACACAACAGAGGGAGCGACTCGCTTGCGTTCAGCCCCCGGTCTGGTACAGTACTCGTCCTCCCCCTTCTCCGTCCCCTGCCATTCCCCGGGGCACCCTTACTGCAAACAGCTAAATGGCCAATATGCTAACCTACCTTAGGTACCTAAGGTATGTATGTATGTATGTACTGTACGTATCTTACCACGCAACTTCGTCAACATGGCCAGCATGGTCAGCGTCGGCAACGTGGGCAACGTGGGCAAAGTGGGCAAAGTGGGCGAGTGGATAGGCTCGACAAGGGCAACAGGGTCGTCATCGCCGTCGGCCTCTCGCTCTCTCGCTCTCGTCAGCCCTGCCCTATCCTGAACCTACTACGTATGGAATCTGTACAGATCATGGGCAGGCATACATCATAGTTCTACCTAGGTAGGTACCTATGCAAATACTGTACAAAAGACAGGCGAGACACAAGGGCATGGATGCAATCCATTGAAGCGTAAACAAATGGGTATTCTTCTATCAATCGCCGCCACAACCGGCTGGCAGTCCAGCTCCAACCAAAACACGTATTAAACAGCCAACAGCCACCTAGGCATCTCGTGTCCCTCCTCAAACAAGGCCCCGGCTTCAATATCCAAGGGGGAGGCAGAAAATAGAATCCAGTGGCCCGCTCACCAGGTCGCCGCCCAGTCGCCGGGTGGAGAGACGTTCAAAACGAAAACCCCGTGGTTCTGCCCCCTCCCATGCCAAAACTCCGATGCCTGTCCTTCCCCATCCTCTTCTGGGTCCTCCTTTTGGGTCCTCTTCTGGGCCCTCATCTGCATCGTCATCTTGGTGATCTTCTTCATCCGTTTCCCCATCTGCATCGTCTTCCGCCTTCTCCTCCTGGGTTCCGTCTCCGACCCTCGTCACAACACAATGTCCCCGCCCTCACCGACTACCCATCGCCGCCACGCCTCCTCGTACGCTTCTTCCACGTCTCTGACCCAGCGTCGCGTGTCGAATAGTGCGCACTGCCACTTGCTCTCCCACAACAGCTTGCGCAGCTCTGCCAATCGTCCTCGTCCTCGCCCGCATCCCTTGTCCGTAATTTCGTAGTCGAGGCCCTCTGCGAGCCGCACCGCTGCCCGTTCATACTCCGCCTCGCTCTCCACAATCAGCTCCTTCGCCGCCTGCCGGCCCTCTGGGCTCTTGGGCAGTGCTCCCGTAACAATCGACGCTGCCATCCTCGAGCACATCTTGTACGGATATCGAGGCAGCGTGAGCAGAGGTGTGCTCGACCAAAGAACATCCGCCGCCGTCGTGTGCGCATTGCACTCGGCCGTATCTAGAAAGAGGTCGCACACTCGCGCCCGCGATATGTGCTGGTTCTTCGGCGCCACATCCGTAAACATGATCCGGCTGGCCACTTTCTCGCCGGCCCACGCCTTGGCTGTCCTCCGTAGGTTCGCCTCTCCAAGCTCAGGGAATCGCAGCAGCCAGAGGATTGCCTTCGGTGCTCGGTCTAGAATTCGGAGCCATGTTCGAAATGTCGTGGGATCAATCTATAAACCGACGTTAGCCACATGATGCCACGACAGGTTGTTGCGCTCAACCCCTCCATTGAAACCCAACACTTGAGCGGCTTACCTTGTAGAGTTGATTGAAATTTCCCAAGATGATGGCGTCGTCAGCCAAATTGGGAAACATTTCTTTGCGCATCTTCCATCGCCGACGCTCCTCCTCCTCCCACGTCATCCCTCGCTCATTTGCTTCGCCTGACTGCGCATGGTCGCAGCAGAAGAATGTGTCGCGGCAGAAGATGATATTCTCCGGGTACATCCAGTCCCCGTCGCCGTCCTCATTTCCATCTTGAAAAACGTCTTCCACGCTGACATTACTTCGCCACGGCCGCACGGTCCCATGCGGTACCGCCGTGCTATCCGCGAGGATGTAGTCGCACCACTCTGCCCCCAGGGTCCCGGCGAACCCCATAAACGACATCTGGATCGGTGCCGGGCGGGCAGCAAACACTTCATTGCGAGCGCCCCGAGTGTAACCATTCAAATTCACCAATATGTGGATCTCGTCCTTGACAATCTGCTCCACCAATCTGTCCGACGACCATTTACTTGCGTCGCGAAAGACCGGTGCTTCACGTTCAATTTGCTTCCGATGGATAGACCCGTCGCTTGCAGTTGTTGCGTAGCAAAAAGCCCGAGCTCGTCGGGGGTTGTGAAGACCAAACACCGATTGCATCCTAGACAAAAACATTAGCATAATGCGCAAGCAGTTTCGTGATTCACTGAGGCCTTACAGGTGAGCCAGGGGGTGGTTATTGAAGTCGGATGACACATAGCCAACGTTGAGGTGAGGGCTGGGTGGTGGTGGTGGTGGGTAGACCCTCGCCGGAATCCATGGTAATCGAAGGGTGGAGCAGGATATTCTCATGGCATTTCGCTGTGAAATGACCCTGATATCTCGAGCAGTGAGTGGACATGTGAACGTGTGGAATGGCAAAACAGTGGGCGCCGCCGGAACTGAGAGCGCCGCCGGTAGACGCAGCCGGGCATATTGCGAGCTCGCCTCCTCGACACCAGAGATATGTCGATCGCAGTACCATTTCCGTTGTAATACCCGAGTGGCCCGTTCTACTAAGCGGACAAGACGCGAACCCTCCCATGGCTTGCCGGCCCAATTCCGAAGCGCCTTCTCAAAATCAAAGGAGCTCGTGCTCGTGGAGCAAACCTTCCGCAGTTGGCTTGCCAGGGTGGTGAGAATGTTTCCTTCAAGGATATCTCGACCCCATTGCGAGGCCTCGTTAAGTTGCCGACCAACAATATGGACGACGCGACGAGTGAGCCCACTGTCTCGTCCCCGTGCTCGAGCATCGACCAGCATACCTTCATCATCAACATGCCATCGGTCATATTTGCCCGACTCCAGGATGACACCACCACGGCCACGCCAGTCACAAACAGAGTTGAGGGCCGTAAACAGCCCGCAGACAGCCTCGGCGAAGTCGGGATTGGCACCGACTGCGCGCTTGTAATACATGATCGCATCGCCGATACGACCTCTGTCTTTGACTGCGTTTGCCAGGTTTGTGAGGGCAATGTCGAAGCTACCATCGCATGAAACGGCCTTCTCATACATCTGGATCGCAAGGTCTAACTGGCCCACATCCTTGAGCAGGCTCCCCAGATTGGTGTGGAGATGAACATGCTTAGGATCCAGCCGCAAGCCATAATGGTAGTACGCCAGTGCCATGGCGAGGCCACTCCCGGGAACAATACCCGGGATGCTTGGCTGAGGAAAGGCGCCCAGGGCTGCACTTGGGACACTCACAACAGCCTGTTGCACACCTGCGAGAAGGATGCCGACATTGTTCGCTGTCGAGGGGCTCTCCTGGAGAGACAGCGAAAGATAATAGAGGGCAAGAATGTCCTCGATACCTGATGGCTTTCGGAGAACAGCAAGATTGGCATGACTGGTCGACAGAGCGTCTTGAAAGATCTTAGCCAGTGAAAGTAGGGAATTACTCGTTGTCTGCACAGCGGCTCGTTTGGTTGAGCCTTGGGCCAAGTAACGAAGGCCAGGCAGCTCTCCAGAACCACCAAACACCAACTGTGCCGTATGCCGAGCTCTCTCAGGGGGTAAAAGCAGAGGCTGCAACATGGTGCCATCCTGAGCATGTGTCGTCGGACGGTGCTGTACTGGGGCCAGGGCCGCTCGAATGCGGTTCACTAGATGTGGCACGCCGGTCATTTGGCGGCCAATGCTGATAAGGACTGCTTCCTCAAACGCGCGCGACGCCCCGTTGACGTCTTTGAGGCTATATAGAATAGTGCCCTTGGCGTGGATAAGGGCCAAGATTCGCCCGTTCTCTTTGCCGGAGATACCATAGCCGCTGGAGCCAAACCCCTGCGACCTAACACCAGTTGTTCTTGCCAGGTCGTTTCGGTATTCCGTCTGATCCAAATTTTCCTTTGGAAAGCCATCAGTCGTCGAGATGTCGGAATGATCGCCGGCAGCGGAGGGAAGTCTTAGCGCCTGTTGAACATGGTTGATGATATCGACCGCCTCAGCGCTGCGCTTCTTATACAAGAGGCCAACCAAATGCTCAGCGGCTTCCAGGTAGCTAGGCTGGATTTTGACAGCTTTCATCCAATGTTGCTCAGCCTCTTCTTGGCGGTCTAGACAGTATAGAGTGGCGGCGAGGTTGGTAATGGCCTCAACATGACTGGGAAAGGGTCAGAAAGACATGAACGGCCACTTGACAGTTCAAGTGAGGGAAGGTCATTACCTCGGTTCAATCGAAACGATCCTTGAGAACCATTCGAGAGCATCTTCATAGTGTTCCAAGCCATAGTGGAGGCAGCCGCCCAATAAGATCCCGTCGAGCCAGTTCCAACCGCTCTGCTCACACAAGCTGTTGAGTACGTCGAGAGAGGATTTCGCCAGGGTCAGAGGCGATGTGTTGCCCGAGGAGGGGGGAAATGAAAAGAGTCCGTGAGTGTGAGAAGCTGAATGCCTCCCAAAGTGTGCTGATCCAACCAAGTTTGCTGCATTGGCATGATCCTTAGATTCCATGTGGTTTGGGAAAGAGGGCCCGCCCCATTTCCCGGACCTCGTATCAAAGTAGTGAGCCGTCTGGTCTTTTGTTCTCGCCACAGACTCTTCGTCGCCATCTGTGGGTAGAGAGAGTTGCAGTGCCGGCCTAGGCGGTTTGGGATATATGAGAAGCTTTGGCGACGCACATTGGCCGGTCCCCGACTTGACAGAGTGGGATTTCTTAACGCTTTGCAAATGGGTCAAAAGTTCAATGTAGCTTCTGTAGGCTTGTGCAAGTATCTTATCCCTGAATCCATGTTGCGCGCCACGCCTGTTTGGTGGGACTTGTACGCCATTCTCGGTTGGAGAGAACGGAGCGGGCTGTGGTCCCAGATGTGGGTGCTGTTGGAGATTGAAAGAGGTCTTTGATTCAACCGAGGTATCCATAGAGCGGTAGGCCGAAGAGTACCATGCCGTATTACGAAGAGCATGCGGTCGATCCCTCATTCCACCATGGAGTATCGGGGCTGTGCTGACATGTTTGGGATTACAGTAATCCCAAGGGGAAGGCGACGGCTGCATCGACATGTGGCCAAGCGGTATGGAGTCATGAAAGACGGCGGGCGGAGGGCAAAAGGCGCGAACATTGTACTCGTTGGCTCTCATTAATGGTTGATTCACAGGTGGAAACAGGCTGTCGGCATCGAAGTGCGGTGATTGATGATACAAAGTAGGGAACTGATTATAAGGCTGTCCATGAAAGGCAACATGGTTCATGGTGGCTTCGCCGGCCAGCGGGTATGGAGTCAACGAAGGATGAATTGGTCGACCGCTTGTATCAAAGCCCGGATGACCGGTTGGAGAGGCGAGCTGCCCCGGGCCCATGGCATGGTGATGCTGGTGCTGATGCTGATGCTGATGCTGATGCTGGTGTTGGTGCTGGTGTTGGTGCTGGTGTTGGTGCTGGTGTTGTTGCTGGTGTCGATGCGCCGGCGGCGCCGCGGGGCCTGTGGGGAGGTAGCCGCCCGCCGAGGGCAAGATGATGTGTTTGAAAGGAGGCGGGCCATGGGAGAGCTGGGTAGGGGACCCATCGTATCCGGCATCGATGGTTCCATTCGGAGTCTTGCGGCGAAGGAGATGTCGCTCAGGATGGCGGGGATGGAGGGTCAGTGAAGATGCGGGAGCGCGTCGTTGCGGTTGCGAGGTGCGGATAGGGAACGACTGTCTATACGAGAATGCGTCCGCGGGAGAAAATCGGGGGTCGAACGAGTCGTCGTGGTCGTGATACGCGGCGCGAGGGTCGAGGTGAGGCGGCGGCGGCGGCGGCACCGCATGAGGGGGCATTCGAAGGAGAGGCAGCATGGCAACGGGAGGTATGGGATATCAACGAGGCAGAAAGGGACGGCGAAAAGAGGACAACGCAGGCGCAGGCGCGAAGGCGGACGCTGGCTACAAGTGGCGGTCGTTCATGGTCCGCGGGAAAGAAAACAGCATGGCTGGCTGAAAACGCCGGTGCAGATGCAGATGGATGCAGATGCAGATGACAATAAAGGTGAGGACGAGGTTTGCTGACGGGCATCTGACGCTGGCAGGCAGCACAGGCGGCCACGCCAAATGCCAGGAAACCCAACCAAGGCAGAAACACCAATACCGGCGCCCCAAGGAATCCGCCCGTCTCAGTCAGTCAGTCGGTCAGTCGGCCGGTCCGTCAGTCCGTCAATAGGCCAAGCCGTCAGCAATCCACCTTGGGTTTCCGATCGTCGATCGAGATAGGACCGCGCCGCGCAGGACGCCGCTGGGGAAGATGATGGAGAGGAGACCTAAGAATGAGCTTGAGATAAGCAGTCACAGCCAGTCTAGCAAAGCCCAGGAATGCGTTGCGTAAAGTGCCAGCTTTCGAGCCCTTGTTGGCGTGAACAAGGACCGACGATGGGTGGTGGAAGTGGGAAAAAAGTGGAGGGATGGGCTCAGGCATCCAAGGTACCTGCTACATCTGGACCCTGATGGAGGGGTCGGCTTGCTCTGGTAAAGTGCGACCCAGTAAGGTACCTGGCTACCTACTTTACTGCCTCAAGTCTCACCACCAAGCTGCCAACCAACTGACTCAGCCCTGTAACACGTTGCTCTCCCTTGGACGTTTGCTTCTTTTGCTGCACTGGCTCCCTCAATTCATCATTCCTATTCGTATGGGGCAAACAACACCATTCGGAAAGCAGCTAGGAAGCGTTTCCATTCTAAAGGCGACAGGGCAGGAGGTAAATTCTTCATCCGCCATGCCCTCTCTTAGAGAGCATAGCTCATTTCTTAAGGTAGTTAGGTGCCTACCCAAGCAATGTACAGTGAGAGCACTGACCCTCACTGGCTTCCCAGACCCCAGCTCAGCAATGTGTGCATAGTAGCACGCCATGGGTGTAGCAGACACAAGCAAACATCAGTTGAAACGGGAAGCGCAACACATTACAGAGAGTAGAAACAGGAGCCGCATGAAAGCCGCGTTGCACGAAATTGTTGTCTTATTCAACTAAGTATGAGCTACGCGAAGTTTACAAAGCTACGAGCACTCGCCGGAAGCTCCGCAACAGCAGAAGCTCCCTAATAGGTCGCTCGGCAAGTCCCTGTTGAAACAAAGAGCACGAGCCTGAGACGCTAATTCTTCAATATGGCGGGAAGACTATTGTCAACTATCAACTCTCGACAGAGAAATGCTAGTATAAGCATTTGGGCCTTGATGATGGACCTCGACTTCCATGGTGGCACAGGTGCCAGGATGTCGCGGTGAGTAAGGGCCTCCCTCGAAAGGGTATTCTTCCTTGGACAAAAATAGAAATTTACCATAGGGCAGTATTGGTAAATCTCAGAGTGAGTCAAGGTGGACATTTCACGAGGGTGCATATCGAGTCACATCGTCGGTTGCTGGGTTTTTGGACATGTTCATATGATATTCGTATCTAATGACAGACCAAAAGTTTACTCGGCAGGGACTGTAAATTTCAGTTAGCAGTTGTACCTCAAATCCATACAAGGGAAGAAGCTTACTGTCGATGTCGCCGCTGTCGATGGCCTCGATGATGGCCTGGGGGGCCTTGCCATCAACCTGGCAGCCGACACTGTAGGCAGTACCGAGAACCTCCTTGACGGTGCCCTTGAGCTCCTTGGCGAAGGACTTGTAGCGCATAGTGCGGGCAATCTCGATGATCTCGTCGAGGCTGACAGACTTGTTGTGCTTGATGTTCTTCTCCTTCTTGCGGTCACGAGGGGGCTCCTTGAGGGCCTTGATGATCAGGGAAGAGGCGGTGGGAACGACAGAGACAGCAGCCTGACGGTTCTGGATGGTGAGCTTGACAGTCACGCGCAAGCCTTTCTGTTTCCGAGAGTCAGCATCAAGTCGCATTTGCGAAAACGTGCGCGCATGGCAATTCATACCCAGTCGCCAGTAGCCTTGGCAATGTCTTCTCCGACCTTCTTGGGAGACAGACCCAGGGGACCGATCTTAGGAGCCAGAGCAGAAGAGGCACCGACCTCGCCACCAGTGGCACGGAGGTGGCTAGAAAACGTCAGACTGGGCGCTCCCAGAGTAAACTGGGCGATGGCGATCCCGTTGTAGGTGTCAACTCACATCACCTTGATCTCATTGGGGTCCAGCTTAGGAGCTATTTCGCCAGGTTAGCAAGGCGCGCCTAGCGACAATCGAGCGGGTGAGAGCCAAACTTACGCATTTTGGCAACTTTTGAATCGGCAGAGGCTCGTGGTTTGCGTACCGAAGGGAATGGACAACGAGAGGGTTGGGGGAGAGAAAAAGATCTGGGGCTCTGGCGAGGAAAATTAAGTGGAAGAAGACCGTGTGCCCCACAGCTCTGCCCTAATGGTTTCGTGCGAAACTGATTCGGTGGGCAATTCAGGTGGGTCTTGGTTTGGCCATCTTCTCTCTTCATCACGTGATCGACCACACAGGTACCTAAGGTAGGTACCTATCTGCTTCTATTGGAAGCCTGCGTGCCCGTTAAGTTACATGCTTGACTTGCACGATTACAATATGCGTACATGGCCGAAGTTTAGGCCGCAAAGACTGAACCATCGAGTTCACAAGTAGTGATGTATTGATATATTAAACCATCTTTAGGCGCCCCTGCCGGCAAGACGCTGACATCATGCGTAAATCAACAAGAGTCTACCATGGCTCCCCCCATGCGGGACATACTCCTTCAATGTCCTGCATGTAATCCACACTGAACTTGGCAACATGAGATTGCAGACTTCGAACCGGTCCAGGAATCTGTAGGGCCGGCCGCATCTTAATTCGTACCGCTCACAGCAAGCCTGTTACACAGTCAGTATGGCATGTCTCCATGATGGATATCATGCTGCTGGATGGAGTACATACTTCATTAGGTGGTCCATGAAAGTTTGCAGCGAAACGTCGTCTGTGAAGATGGTCTGGGCAGTCGTGGCTCCGACTCCACCGTAAGGCCCGGTAGTGTGTGTGGTAGATGGGTTCAGCTTGGACAGCAGGAATCGAGCCTGAGATCCGCCGGCATCACAGACAATAAATCGGGGCAGAGGGAATCTGTCCGTAATCAAGTCCTGTCACTAGGTTAGCACTGGCACGGATCCACTGAAGCTCTGTAGCACTCACCCTTGCATCCTCCTTTGGTTGCTCCAGCAGGGCAGCGAAGTTCTCATAGCCTTCTTGCTCCTGGTATCCTGCCTTCCTCCACTCAGCAATCGTCTCTCCGTGGAAGATTAAAATGTGGAAAAAGGTGTCGAGAAGCAGGATGTGGGTAGGCTGAATGGACGCAGAGTCCAGCAAGACTGGTTGTCCACCGTCTTGATCAAACGTGTAGGAGTCAAGAGTTGGCTGAATCATGACCAATGAGTTGCTGACATCCTCATGGTTCAAGACGTGGCGGTAGAAAGCTGTCTCGTCAGGTGAGTTGTTGAATACCTGCAGGAACTGACTTCGTCGAAGGTGGAACATGAACTGAGGGTAGAGGGTAAAGTTCTTCTCCAATCGGAAAGATGATGGGTCGTCCTTGCGGTAGTCGGCAAACCTCGAGCAAAGACGGATCAGCATTCTGTCCACCCA
Organism: Pseudonectria foliicola; assembly: GCA_003693505.1. Taxonomy (NCBI): domain Eukaryota; kingdom Fungi; phylum Ascomycota; class Sordariomycetes; order Hypocreales; family Nectriaceae; genus Pseudonectria; species Pseudonectria foliicola. The sequence goes on from QUZD01000001.1 coordinate 21,258, forward strand.
ACGTAGCACGTCCGGTCCATCATCAACCTCGGCCTTGAAAACAGCAATGCGGGACATGAGTACAGCAGCCGCCTCCTGGTCAAAAGATTGAGCGATGGCCGGATCGCCCGCTGGGCTGCTTAGGTTTCGGGCGATTGTCGTCACGCGCAGGTGAAATTGGCCAGATGCATGCTGATAGTACGTCAAAAACTGCATCATGCCCTTCTGCGGCGCCTGCTGATGAGGGGCAGGGGTTTGGCCAGCCACTTCAAAGTAAATGCCGTAGCTGGATTGCGGATCGATGCCGCACATCTTCCAAGAACACGTGTTGCCAATACCGCACTCGGTCTCTCCGACAGATATAGACTTCTTGTTGAGAGACACGGCGTGTCCAATTAGTCCAGTGACCTTGAGCTCCTTAGTGGTGAGCACCTCGAGTACGGCGTTGAATCCCATGAGGAGATTGTCGTCACCGTCCTTCTCAAAGATTCTTACGAAGGATTGCTTGAACATGGAAGATGTGAAGCTATCAGTGAGAATCATATGCCCGCCCGTTGAGTTGCAGAGACCCTTCATCTCGAGAAGGCCGACTTGATCCAGGCAACCAGCAAAGATATCGATGATGTGGCCGTTGTGGGCAGTCCTCTTGGCAAGGTTCTCGTAAAACTATCATTCTAGGTCAGTACATGCGGTTCAAGCAAGATCAGGTGCGCATCATAGTGTACCTTCAAGGCCTTCTTGTAGTACTTGACATTGTCGCGGTCAATGTCGTGGTGCGAGCGGATAGGCTCTCGCAGCTCAGGTCCAACAACCATGCCCGGTCCCTCCGTTGCTGGGCCACCAGAAAAGAGCATGATGCGGCCGCCAGCATTCTGGAAAGACGACTCCATTAGGCCGACGGCGACGCTAAGGGCGACACCAGTGCAGCGGAGGCTGCGTCTGTCTGCTGCAACTGGCCATGGGTCCTTCTGAAGGGACTCAAGGGCTTTGGTGAGCTGAAACTCGGCCTGCTGCACAGGCAAAAGGAATCGTGAAGCAGGGCCCGAGGGCATCGGGCGGCCTGGTTGAGGCTGCATGCCAGGTCGCATTCCAGTGAGGGAAAGGCCAAGCATGTCCTGGACTTGCTTGGCGGTGTAGTCCTTGCTGCCTCGGAAAACATAGGACTTGGCGCACTCTTCGTAACCAATTTCGTGCACATGTGCCTGTGGAAGCATCAGCAACAACGCCTCAACACCTCCGTACCAGCATAACTCACCATTGTGCCGTAGGTTATCAAACCAACTAGTGCATTCTCGGGAAGCAGGCTCAGGCTCATGACCAATGACTCTTTGAGGGAGGACAAGCTGTCCGCCTCCTGGCACATGTCCACGACATAGAGGAAGATGGGCGGGGCAGGAGCAGGTCGGGAGAGTCGGTACTCGATCGTCGTATTGGCTGGGTGCAGTTCGGGGGGGATTGCGTTGGCGGTAATGTCTTTGTAATGGGGAGGAAGCTGGTTTCGGGACAAGCAGAACGGGCAGATCCATACTCGCGCTCGCACGTCGACTTGGCTATACGAGAATCCAGGTCAGCTTCTTCCTCATTTGAGTCTGTTGGGCAAAGGGCATTGGAATATGCTGACCAAAAGGGGTTCAACACTGAGCGGCAGGGTTGCTTGCAAGTGACAGGCTCAAAGTGCAGCAGCGGAGTATCAGGCTTCTCCTTCAACGGCGTGTAGAGCGCACCGATGGGTACAACGAGTCTAGACGCTTCCTGGAAGAGTGTCAGGCTGTGGATCTTTTCTGATTCCCATAACGGTATCTCACCATGCGAGAGCTGGGGAAGACGTTCCAACTCAAGCGCACACCATCGCGATCCTCCACGTCGCTCCATTCTTCCTTGAGCGCCTCGTAGTCCATGTTGACAGGGAGGGAAGAGACGCGTTCGTTTCCGAGCCTTTCGATTTGGAGTGTCGCTGGAGCCCAGAGAGGGTGTCGAGGCCAGGTGTCAAGAGAATGAGGCGGATGTTTGCACGGAACTGAGCACAATGTAGTGGAGAGCTACAAGAAGCAGGGCACCTACCCACCTCATGATAGGAGCTCCGTTGTGGACAGTCTGGCCGCCCCTCTATAGTGCAATATACCTTATATAACGATATAGGGTGGATATTCTCCGGGCGATCATAGCGTATCTTCACATCACCCAGTTCACAATCTCGGTTTTACTGCATCATTCTATCCTTCTTCATGTTGGGTCGGCTTTTGTGTCACTCAGTCTTTTCATAGGCGTGTTCTCATGTCTTTATGGTCTTATATGGCACAGTTGCGGTACCGGCAGATGCAAGTTCCGCTATATGCTTATTTTTTGGGACATTAATATTGTGATGGTTTTCTAATTGTGGAGTCTTGTTCAGGTTACCCTGTAGATCATCGTACAGGTATGATTTACACATCATGGTATCATGGTAAGTTCAATTCTCAACCTGGAGCTTCGTGGCTGCTTCTGATAGTGGCCAGCCCAGTCCACTCAAGTTAAGTTACATGGCTGGCTGCACTGGCTGAAGGATGGGTGCTCAATGCCACTGGCCTAGTCCGAGTACGTACATTGGTACCAATTGTATGTAGATAGGGGTGACCAATGAAGAAACAGATATGAAGTGTGGCAAGGAATAAAAACAAATATCGATTTTTTGAGGCTTGCCTGCTTGACTCGGGCAACGAATCACTGTGCACATGGGGATAGAAATGTTGAGTATGCTGTGCAGCACAATTGTTGCGCTCGCAAGACTTACATGCCTCTACAGATTATGTGTCACTCAGATCAAAGTGTGCAATTGCAGAGACGATGGACGGGGGTTGGTGAGCCTCGACGATTACGAACTGAGAGGCCTTTGCAGTCAGTGCAGTAGAGGCATGGACGGTAACCTGCATGGCGTAATGGCGAACGGTTAGTTGGTTGGTTGGTCTTTGGAGAGAATGAACCCTTGTAAACACTCCCATACAAATCAGGCAGTTATGGGCCATGACGTCAAGCCAGCCTCCAGCCAAAGTCTTGGCGGAGCCTGTGAGACATGGTGGACTGCTTGATGTTACTGTACTGTGGCATCAATTGGCTGGTATGATTTTGAAGCCAAAAGTGTGACAAAAAGAATAAGATTCGAATGAGAAGAACATGCGATCAAGAGCGCTTCATAGGTAGATATACAAGTAGGCAGGCACTGGGTAGCTTTATCTCTGAGCAGAGGAATGTTTCTGCACAGTAGAGCCATTGCTTGCAGAGACCCACCAGACACTGTTCCAGCGCTTCTGATTACCTACTTGCTGCCTTAGGTTGATGCCTGATAGGCCGCTATCAGCCAGAATTTTAAAGAATTTTGCCCCACCAAGAAAATTCACCCCGCCTCCATCATCCACACAGACAAGGCACAGTCTACGTAAGTAGGTAGGACAATACCCAAGCACCGCCACGTCCTTCTTTTATCTTGGGCTTTTTTTTTATTGCTCACTCGTCCCCATATCGTCCTCCTCTTCACCTCCCACACCCCTCCCCTTCGACTTCGTCTCCTCAGCTCCCACGTCGTTCTCTTCTGCTAGTTCAGATAGATACGACCCCTCCTCACCAACAGCCCCGCTTCCGCTCAAAGGAGGCAACTTCTTCACATCCATCCGCAATCATGGCTCCCTCTGCCTCCAAGGAAAAGCGTCTCGCCAAGAAGGCTGCCGATGGCAAGCTCAAGGGCAAGAAGGGCAAGAAGGACGAGGTTGATGCCAACGGAAACCCTATCGACCCCGATGGCCCCGCCACCTCTGGCGAAAAGCTCGACGAGGTGAAGCGCCTGGCTGAGCAGATGGACAAGCACGGCATCTCAGACCGAGTTACCACTGGTGTCCTGGCGTCAACTCAGACCAGCAAGGATGTCAAGATCACCAGCACCAGCTTGGTGTTCCACGGCCGCGTCCTCATCACTGATTCCACCCTCGAGCTTTCCTACGGTCGTCGATACGGTCTGCTCGGCGAGAACGGCTGCGGCAAGAGTACCCTTCTCAAGGCCATCGCTGCCCGCGAGTTCCCCATTCCTGAGCACATCGACATCTACCTGCTTAACGAGGGTGCCCCTCCCAGCGATCTCGGCGCTCTTGAATGGGTTGTTACCGAGGCCGAAAACGAGATGGAGCGTCTCGACAAGATGGCCGAGAAGCTGCTCGAAGACGAGGGCCCTGAAAGCCCTGTACTGATTGATCTTTACGACGTGAGTTGATCCGGGCTATGTTGATGTCTGACCCGATCCCAGCTGACCATAAATACCTTGATAGCACATGGACAAGATGGACCCCTCTACCTTCAGTACTCGTGCCTCGCTCATTCTGACTGGTCTGGGATTCAACAAGAAGACGATCCACAAGAAGACCAAGGACATGTCTGGAGGCTGGAGAATGCGAGTCGCCCTCGCCAAGGCTCTCTTTGTGAAGCCCTCCCTTCTGCTTCTCGATGACCCCACTGCCCATTTGGATCTCGAGGCTTGCGTGTGGCTCGAGGAGTACCTCAAGAAGTGGGAGCGAACCCTGGTTCTTGTTTCCCACTCCATGGATTTCCTCAACGGTGTCTGCAACAATATGGTCGACATGCGCGGCAAGCAGCTGATTTACTATGGTGGTAACTACGATTCCTACCACAAGACCCGCTCCGAGCAGGAGACGAACCAGATGAAGGCCTACCACAAGCAGCAGGATGAGATTGTGCACATCAAGAAGTTCATCGCCAGTGCTGGTACCTACGCCAACCTGGTCCGTCAGGCCAAGTCGCGCCAGAAGATCCTCGACAAGATGGAGGCCGACGGCTTCATCCAGCCTGTCCAGGAGGACAGAGTCTTCACCTTCCGCTTCGCTGATGTCGAGAAACTCCCCCCGCCTGTCTTGTCCTTCGACAACGTTACCTTCTCCTACTCTGGCAACCCTGACGATGACCTGTACCGCAACCTCGACCTGGGTTTCGATATGGACTCCCGAACCGCTCTCGTCGGTCCCAACGGTGTCGGAAAGTCAACCCTGCTGCGACTGATGACCGGTAAGCTGTCACCTACTGGCGGCTCCGTCAGTCGACACACTCACTTGAAGCTGGGTCTCTACTCGCAGCACAGTGCTGAGCAGCTCGATCTGACCAAGTCTGCTCTTGACTTTGTCCGTGACAAGTATTCCACCAAGTCCCAGGACTACCAGTACTGGCGTCAGCAGCTCGGAAAGTATGGCCTGACTGGAGAGTCCCAGACGGCTCTCATGGGCACGCTGTCCGAGGGTCAGAAGAGTCGTATCGTCTTTGCTTTGCTGGCTATCGACAGTCCCAACATGCTCTTGCTTGATGAGCCTACCAACGGTCTGGATATTCCCACCATCGACAGTTTGGCAGATGCCATCAATGCTTTCAGCGGTGGTGTTATTGTGGTATCTCACGATTTCCGGTAAGCACATCATCCTTGGTTTCATCCGTACAGTTGGATGTGAATACTGACAATGCAATAGATTGCTGGATAAGATTGCGAAGCAGATTCTTGTGTGCGAGAACCAGACCATCCGACAATGGGACAGCTCCATCTCCGACTACAAGAACTACTTGCGCAAGAAGATGGTTTCGGCTGGCGCTGTCTAATGGAATGGATGAGATACGAAAAGTATTCCGACTATAGAGGCACCGTTGGCGAAAAAAAAAAGTTGATATGAGTGAGTTATGTTTTCATGGGATATAGCGGTGGGCGGCGGGTCACAAGGATGATTTGGCCACGACGCCGTCACGACGCAATGAGCATGGCTTTGATAGACACGAGGCACGGTGCTTCCTCGATAGTCGGCACATTCACGGGATAGACTTGTTTTTAGGGTTTGTTTGTTTCCTGGGCCTAACTGTCCAAAGAGTTTTTGAGTAGTTTGGAATGCATATACTTGAGGCTCCTGTTATAGAATGGAGTTGACGTCATGCTTTACATTTGCTCTCTTTATTTGTCGTTCCTCTCAAAGATCTCGTGAGGAGGCGCTTCCTCCACGCCATTCTGACTTCGACGGCTCTACCCAATATCAGGCTCCTGGCCACGCAGCATTCAAAGGACACTACAAAATGTTTCAATTAGCTCTGCCCCCTCACTATCGCTAATTAATGTAAGAATCGTTTTCCAATGGAAGGCTGTGTGCCTGAGTTGGCGACCTACCTAGTCGGGACATTCACACTCGACAGCCCGCAAACTTGTGATTGTATTGAAAGCCAATATCGCGGGGAAATAGTTGCTAAATTGGGGTTAGGCTCTGAGTACCTAGGTAGGCATCTTGGGAAAGACCTTCTGTAATTGGTACGATTTCACCTGCAATGACTTTGCTCGATAGAGACAAGACAGAAGAGCAATCGGCCAATGGGCTATTGTCTTTCAATTGTCCTTGAGGGGTAGAGCTTCCTTTATGGGACAAACGAGGACTTTGGCCAAGAAGCCCTGGCTGCAAGGTAATTGCGAAGTTGGAAACCCCGTCAGACTATCTACATACTGGATAAATCGATCGGCTTCTGGTGCCGCTCCCCACGTTCGTTTACCTCTGATCCCGCAAGCTGTGCTTGAGACAAGGTAGGGGAAAAGCTGCCACCCACGAGATGGGGAGGGATGATTTGGGGAAGATACGCCGCCAGAATCCCGTGAGTTATCGTGACTACCTATGTACGGTGCATAACTCGGGTCCCTCAGCACAGCTTCTGCCTTGACAGGCTTGTTAATGCTCACACGCTCCAAAGTATTGACCTGCCAAGACGGTTGAAGCCCTTGCCCTTGAACGTATAGTACAATGACATGACAGTAAGGGAAGGTATTTCCGCAAGCTAAGCACAGAGATGTCCGACTTGTCATGGCGCACTGTGTCTCGAAGCGATTGGTCGTACAAAGACGTCGCGCAAACCATAACGTGGGCCAGAATGGCTGGCTCGGTCATTGAGTAAGCTTATCGTAACGGGTATAAGTACAACCTTGGCATCCCCTCTCTCGAGCTCCCATCTTCATAAACGAATTGCCTTGTGTTTTCATCGAAGCAGTTGGGGAATACCTTTACACCATCTACATCACCTCTTGGTCGGCACCATGGCTATCCATATACCCCATCCTTTGTCTCAACTTAGCTGTGACGAGACCAATCGAGCTCGTGAGCTGGTGCTTTCGCTACATCCTCAATCTCTCCTCAACTTTCGACAAATATACCTGCTTGAGCCTCCCAAGGTCGACGTCGTGCCCTTTCTAGAGCTGGAGCACGCCGGGAAAGTTGACGCGAGTACCCCCCGCCCGGCTCGACTCGCCCAGGTGCGATACGATGTCGTCGGCGGATCACATATTTCCGAGTACCACGAGTCAATCATTGATCTAGGTACAAATAAGCGTGTCAAGCACCAGGTGGTCGGGCGAGAGCATCATGCCGATCTCACAATGTGAGCCTAACACCCTCCGTGGGCTGATATTGCATGACTACAAGCTGACTAGTCAATAGCTTCGAGTTCGAGGAGCTCGTCCAGTGCATCAAGGACTCGCCCCTCTTCCAAGACAAGATTAAGAAAATCACGTTGCCCGAGGGCTTCGAGCTCGTCGTGGAGCCTTGGCCGTATGGCGGCGCGGAACTTGACGATGGTGACACTCGATTCTTCCAAGGACTTTGCTTTGGTAGAGACACGCGAAGCGGTAACCCGGACTCAAACTTCTATGCCTACCCGATTCCCATCATTCCCGTCATGGACTATCACAAGAAGGAGATTGTGCGCATTGACGAACCCGCTACTGGCGGTGGAAATGACCCCCTGACAAGCGCCGGCACCAGAACCAACATTATTGACCACTGCAAAACGGCCGAGTATGTCCCTGAGCTTCTTCCTTCTGGAACTCGCAAGGACTTGAGGCCCCTCTCGGTCGTCCAGCCAGCTGGTCCCAGCTTCGCGATCAAGGACGAGAACGTCATTGAGTGGCAGAAGTGGCGGATGAGAGTCTCGTTCAACCCACGAGAAGGTGCTGTATTACATGATATTCGATACGATGGCCGGAACATTCTTTACCGACTTAGTATGAGCGACATGGTAAGCTCGAAACAACAACAAACTAGAGTTTCGCTAATATTTCGTCTCAGACGGTTCCGTATGCAGACCCAAGGGCTCCATTCCACCGCAAGCAGGCCTTTGACTTTGGTGATGGTGGTCTGGGTAACGCAGTAAACAATCTCACTCTTGGGTGCGATTGCTTGGGTGTCATCAAGGTCAGCGGAAGCACAATATTTGATCAATCCCGTGAATGAAGTTAACGATAATCCTCTACAGTACTTTGACGGCGTCTTGACTGGTTCTGATGGTTCCGCTGAGGTAACCAAGAACGTCATCTGCCTGCATGAGCAGGACAACGGCATCAACTGGAAGCACACCAATTGGCGTACGGGCCGAGCCGTGGTGACTCGCCGACGCGAGCTGGTCGTCCAGTTCATCATTACACTGGCCAACTACGAGTACATCTTTGCCTTCAAGTTTGACCAAGCTGCTGGAATCACCATTGAGGCTAGAGCGACTGGAATCGTCTCGGTTGTCAACATTGACGAGGGCAAGACTGCTCCTTGGGGTAATGTTGTCAGCTCTGGCGCTCTGGCCCAGAACCACCAACACATCTTTTGTGTACGCATTGATCCCGCAATTGACGGCCAAAAGAACACACTGGTTCAAGAGGAGAGCCTTCCGGTGCGTATGGACAAGCGGACTAATCCAAACGGCAACTACTACAAGGTTGTCCAAACGCCGGTTACCACGTCGGCAGGCCTCGATCTGGCGCCGTTCAACAACCGTGTTTTCAAATTGTTGAACATGTCCGAGAAGAACCCGGTTAGCGGAAAGCCCGTTGGCTACAAGGTCCATATTCCGGCTACGCAGCTCCTACTCGCCGACCCCAACAGCGTACAGGCCAAGCGGGCACTGTTCGCTCAGCATCATCTGTGGGTCACGAAATACCAGGATGATGAGCTCTATGCTGGAGGGCGCTATACCATGCAGAGTCGTCGCGAGATTGATGGAGTGGCAGACGCGGCCGCTCGGAATGACGACGTCGACGATGAGGACATTGTCGTCTGGGGTGTTTTCGGCCTCACCCACAACCCGCGTGTCGAGGATTGGCCTGTGATGTAAGACATGTTCCACCCCTCTCTGATGACAAGGTGAACAATGCTGACTTGGAAAATAATAGGCCTGTCGAAATACTCCAAATGTCTCTCACGCCCTCGGACTTTTTTACGGGGAATCCCGCTCTTGATGTCCCTTCAAATAAGGATGTCAACTCACAGCTTACCAAGGGGTGTTGTCAGCAGAAGGCAGCGGCCGTGGAGAAGGTAAGGCTATAAAATGGCAAAGGCGAGAGAGAAGTGAATTGGACGGGGCCTTTTAAGTTTGCCAGTGCGAGCGCGTATGGTATAAGTAGCTGCTGGTTCCAGCAGCAAAACATTTCTTTGGTTGAATTCATCAATAGAAATTGTCCACGTACAGAAGCTTGATTCACGACCTTACTACAACAACCACGGCAAAAGCAGCCGCCCTTGCTCTAGATGTGCCAGAGCAGTTTCAAACTCGACATATGTCGAGAACTGATCAAGTAGTTCTTGCCAGCAGGCTAAGGCAGGTCTCAATGCAAATAGTTTATATATAAGTCACCGACTCGAGGGCTTTCCTGGCTGAACAAATGAGTTTCAGGAGTGATCGAGAAATACCGATTAATCAAGACTGAGGGGGTTTAGCTGTTCAATGAATAATCAATTTGTCAATGGGCACAGTAATAATCATGTTAGTGTGAGAGCTCTGGGTTCAGTTTGATAAAATCCTCTAGTGCTAATGGAATTCAAATAGCACACTCCCTCTGCTCAGAATATGGGCATAGAGATGGAGGCTGGATTAGACTTGCTAATTGATAACAATGTGATGGTACGGACCAATATCGGCATTAGGGATGATAACAGTTGGACATCACACCGGGCTATATGCCGGGGTCAGTACGGACAAGACCCCGGCTAGAAAGCTTTGTCGGACAAGCATTGAGCTTCAGGTTATTGAACTGTAAGCCGAGTCTGTGTAGGCCCAGAAAGTTTAGGTACCAGGCAGGACTACTGATGCAACTGTTCACAAACTGCATAGCGATTATTGCAGCGGCTTCAGCTGTACTCTTTCCTATTCCTTTTGCTACTTGGGCTATAAGCTATACGGCCAAAACGATTGTATACTGTCATAGTACATGCATTGAAGAGCATTATTCATGGTGCGAGTTCATTCTCGGCCTCTGATCTTATGTGGTTAATAGTCGAGCCAACTGGGGATTACTTTTGATGCAGCAAACCTTCTCGGTCGCTTTGGTCTTGCTAACTCTAAGAACGACAATGTGCCAGTCGTCTACTTGTTGTCAACTCTCTTGTACCAATAATAGCATTACGTACATAGTACGGAGTCTCCGAGCCGAGAAGCCAGATGTTGAGCTGAGCTGTGAGCTCAATGCGCATGTAGCGAGCCCCCTTAACAGAACGGGGACGGGAAGTACGGATACCATGTAAAGTAGTAAGATGAAGGCAGTCCCAAACAAGACGGCACGCTCAAACTCAATTGCGAACGCGACAGGGGGCGGATCGGCGCGAGATTCCAAAGGCGTTGTTGATGTCGGTTCCCCTGATCAGCAGGCTGCATAAGGCCGCTTTTTACTTGCAGACGTAGACGTAAACTTCTCTCACGACACAATTGAGCATTTGCTCAAGAAGTCATGGAATCCGATGGCAAGCAACGCCTTCGATTCTCTTGTTAGTTCTTACCAGGGCTGTTAGTAGAACGCAACCGGATGGGTGCGGGATTTGGAAGCCAGCTCACCCTCGGCATTGCATCGAACGCACCGGAACGGCAATGTGATTGCTCATATAGAGATGCATGATATCCTGCGCCATCCACCATACCTACCTACCTATCTACATAGCACCATCTTTACGGAATACATATGTAGTAAAACCTGCTTGTCGCCAGACCGCTACGGAAAATAAGGCGGGACATGGGATTGAGCTCGAGCCCAGAAAATCGACTTGTCCGATTGGCTCGGTTCCGCTTTCCAGACTCGACACAGCTTCCCATCTCTTACTACTGTATGTACAATACAATAGGAGAGGATCGGCAAACCCACTGTCCCTATTGAGTGTGTTCCCTGGCCAATCGATGATACCGTCGCACTTATGACTCTGTACAAGCAAGAGTCCGTGAAAATACGTCAGGACGTCTAGGCTAGGTAGTCTATCGGTGCCCGAGCGAGAGTCCGAGCGGGCTTTTCGGGATCTGAGACTCCGCTCAACCCGAGATGCCGGCCATGGGGACCCTTGGCAAACATGATTATCGCAACTTTGTTGTTCTTCCCCAGGGGGAAGAGGGGGAAGAGGAGAAGAGGTTATATAAGGCGGGCACGCCCAGAAGTGCCGGTGGGTTGCGATTGACGAGCCAGTCTAGAGAATAGCACCGAGTCACGACGAAGCCATCATGAACTACGCTCTCCTCCCCACATTTGACAACCTGCCGGCAGTCCCCGGCATGCCGCAGGGCTGTGCCTGGGGTATCTTTGACCGCAATGGCACCAAGGATCTCTTGGGTACACTGAACCTGCTCACTCCCGAAGTTGTCCGGACCGCCAAGGAGGAGGTTATCGAAGGCATCTCCGTCTCGCTCAAGTGCGTCCCCGACCTGCCAGCCATGAAATGACTGGGGAAACAAACAGACTGACACGGCGCGCGCAGCTGGCCCCTCGAGGCACTCGAGAAGAATGTCCCTCCCTTTGACGGGCGACGACCCGCCAAGCACACCGTCTTCAGCCTGCAGGAGGGCAACATCAGCCACGGCATTGGATGGGACGATGAGCTCGAGTTCAACACTCAGGGTAGCTCTCAGTGGGACAGTCTCCTGCACTGGCAGCACCAGGAGAGCGGCCTGGCCTACAACGGATTCAAGCCGACCAAGAAGGCCCTGATGAAGAACACGACGGCCGAGAACACCATGCCGACTCTGGACCACTGGCACCCCCGCGGCGGCCTCGTGGGCCGGGGCGTCTTGATCGACTACAAGGCCTACGCCGAGAAGATGGGCATCGACTTCCACCCGCTCAGCGGGCACCGCATCACGGTCAACGAGTTGGAGATGGTGGCCGCGTACCAAAAGGTCGAGTTCAAGCCCGGCGATATCCTCCTGGTCCGAACTGGTTTGACGGAAGTCTATGAGAACCCCAAGCCCAAGGACTTTGAGATTATGAAGGGCGGCAAGGTCAGCGGTGTCCACGGAACCGTGGAGACGGCCAGATGGGTCTGGAACAAGCACTTCGCCGCAGCAGTCTCGGATAGCAATGCCTTTGAAGCCTACCCTCCGGTCAAGCCAGACGGCACGATAGGATCCATGACGGATCTCGGTGAGTCCCTTTTTCTCGAGCCCACTGGCAGCGTGTGTTGCCACCAGGACATTGCTAACAGATCCCCCCCCCAGTCCTGCACCAATGGTTCCTCAGCTTGTTTGGCCTGCCTATCGGTGAACTCTGGGACTTGAAGCGGCTGTCTGCCCAGTGCAAGAAGTCTGGCCGCTATAGCTTCATGATCACCTCTGCGCCCATGAACGCACCAGGCTTGATCGGATCGCCCCCCAACGCTCTTGCCATCTTCTAGAAGCGTCGAATGGCGTGCTCTGCAAGAGACACGAGTATTAACTAATGCTCTACTAGCGACTATGTAATAGAGGAGAGAGAGGCAACGGCGAGGGTGTTGGGTGCTGGTCTGCAGCGTGCATGTAGAGTAATGATTAATGGATCGATTGAGGACTCTGAATCAAGTCTAGACCCTTGCGCTATGTCTTCACGGCGAGTACGTGCTGACATTGGAGAGTTGGCCAGTCGTAGGGGACCTCACTACGACAATAGTTCATTCTGGTCTACCAACTGACCTTGTTGTATCCCATCATGTGATTGAGCCATGCCCATGGAGTTGGAAGTACAGAACCAGAAACTGTCGCCTAGATCATTACTTCGGCGGGTGCCGGAGCACATGGCTGTGTTGGGAGACACATATGCTACCGGGCAAGGTGCTATGCTTGGGGTCCAAACCACCCAGTCAACTGCGAATGGAAAGAATCCGATGCCCGAGGTCTTCCTTTCGTGATTGGTTCACGCTTCACAGTAGTAGGTTTACCAAGAGCGAGCCAATGCTCTCTGTGTGCCCTGTGGGTGGGAAGAGAACAGGATAAGCTCATCATTGAACGTTTGGGGGTGGTAGACGGTACGCTCGCTCCTGAGAAGCCGTCAAGACTTGGCATTGCAAGCAGACGTCAAAGAACTGCAAAAGTAGGTATGTTGTGGACCACACGTCATTCCTTGGCCTGGAAGCTTGTTCCAATCCTTCTTTGCACCTCGACAACGTTGCCATGCCCGCGCTTCTTCATCAGCTCATACGCCACCCTGTGCACGTGTATATCTTCAGAGAATAATGCCCGTCGATCTGTCCAGCCGCAAAGGGACCTGATCTTATCGCTTCCAACCCACTGGGGGAAACTGTAGACAATGTCGATTCCAGCAGGAGCCGACGGGTCCTTCTCACTGGCAGGCACATGTTCGACTCTGTCAAAGCCGTACTCGTTGGCCAGAGAGGCGGCAACCTCTTGCAGGGTTTCGTAGCGATGGCCGGAAATGTTGAAGGCTTGGCCAGCAACGGCGTTTCTATCCGGATGCTCCGCAAGTAAGACGTACGCCTCGGCACAGTCATCCACATGTGTAGCATGCATGATGCTGTTGGGGTCTCCCGGTACTCGAAGAATCCCGCCTCCTTGTGACTTTTGGGCCTCTGCGTGGTCGAACATGGCTCCGTAGTAGCTGCTCGAGTAGCCAAAGACACTTGTTGGCCGGACAATGGCGGCATCAAATAGGTGAGCATGGTCAAAGACCTTGAGCGAGTTTTCTGTGCGCTCCCGCAAGAGAGCTGGTCCGTTAAGAGGTGAATCCTCAGTGTGAGGAGCAAGCCCAGGGGTTCCGTGGAGGCCAGTAGTGCCGTAGTCCTTGCATCCAGAGGACCACAGCACCAGTGGACGAACGTTTCTATCGTTGGCTCTATTCGCAAGAATCCGGACGCAAGACATGACTTGCTCAAAGTGCGCTGCGTACCCAGGAATCTTTTCCGTGCAGCTGACGATGACATCAAAGGCGTCGACTTGCTCCAGTAGGCTGTCCAGGAACCCGAGATCCGTGAAACTGCCAACCACTGGAACAACTTCCAGAAGGGAGAGCTCCTCTGCTGCCTTGGGGTTTCGGACGAGGCCAAACGTGCGCCAGCCAGCGCGCACAAAGGCTCGACATACTGCAGAGCCTATGTAGCCGTTGGCACCTGTGACGATGACGTTTTTACGTCGAGTGCTGCCGGCGTTGAGGGCGTTGAGAGTCATGATGCGGTCGGTAGTTGATGAGGGCGATGCACAGCTACTCTGCATTGCGAAGTCATGCGTGTTATACTTGGCTTGTTGATGGGCATGTCGACACATTTATCAGCAAACACATTTGTCAGCGCGGAGCAACTCAAGATGCCTTCTCTATCCCTGCTCCAGACACTGTCATGCCACCAAGAAATCACCAACGATGTACTAAACTCTGGAGTGGTTGTGAGGAGTACAATAAGTTCGTATTGTTGCAGAAACCCAAGTTGAGGTCCATGAGGACGGTGACCGAATACTAGCAAAGGACCGCACATGAGATGTGGCACATGGGTGAGACCTACGTACGCGATGTAAGAGATTGACAGTCAGGCATGATGCATTATTTCGTGCTGGTTTGTACACCCAAATCGCTAACTACAAGCAACGTTCGTTGAAACATTTCTTCGTCATGCGTCGTTCCCACCGGTCAGTGCTCGACATTCCCCTCACGACGACGTTTCCGAGTTGAGAGCATCAAAAGCCGACTTGTTGCTAAGGTCGGCCTGCTTGGGCCCGGCATCACGACCGGCAGCAGACTGGTTCAGCTGGAACTGCTGCTCAGCCACGCGGCTGGGATCGTCCTTGCTGCCCAGCTCCGCGTTCATGGCCTTGTTCATGCCCCGGTGCGCCTCAGACTCGTCCCAGTCGCCGCCCTCTGTGAGGTTCTTCCCGTGGGGCCCGTTGGGATCCCGGCGGTACTGGCTGTTGACGTACGTCGGGGCCGTGCCTGCGTACGAGTCGGGCATCTTCTGGGGCTGCTCGGAGTCGTAGGTTCCCTCGGAGGCGGTCGAGAGCTCGGTCGGGTTGGTGCCGTGGCTGGCAGCCGACTCGTTCTCGTTGCGAAGGCCTCGGTTGCTCGAGAAGCCGCCGCCTTCGCGGTTGGACTCGGCAGCCAGAGATTCCGATGTGACAACGCCAGCGCCCTCCTGGGCCAAAGGAGCGTTCTGGCCGGGAGTGACCTGGGGAATGGAATGTGTCAAGAACGTGTTTGGATGTGCATATGGATTTGGAAGACGGCTCGTTCTCCTAGACTACTACTACTAACCTTAGTGCCGGCGCTTGGGGCCTTGCGATCCTGGACAGTGGAGGTAGACATGGTAGTGCGTGTGTATTGTTTGGTGCTTATCTCGGTGGATTGATGAACGGTTGATCTAAGATGACTTGGAGTTGGTCTGATAGTCTGACGGTCTGATGGTCTGAGCAAGATTGGGAATATTGATCTTGAAATTAATGCCAACCTAATTGTTCAAGGTCGAGACAGAGTCTAATATATCAAGAGGCAGCCATTTGTATGACATCATAGTCGACGTCAAGTCGAATGCAAGACAGCCCGATGGCCCAGCTAGGACGGGGCGTTGATGGCGAATAGAGTCTATACAGGCGGATTACATCATGATGAGTGCAGTCAGATTGGGGTTTGGGCTGTCGAGAGGTCGAGCATCACGATGGAAGCTGCAGCAACAAGGCGGATTGCCTAAAGTGTGGAGATGGAGAAGCATCGCGGGCGTTGGCGTAGATCTCGATGGCCAAGCTTCACTCTACAGAGTAATATGTGCAGTAATCTGTAGTACTGACACTTTGGCCAACAATTTTTGGGGGGGGCAAGGCTGTCGGCGGAAGCAATGCGCAGAGTTTGGGCATAACGCACGAATAAAAGATGCACGTTTCAGGGCATTAACCAGCATTGAGCGGCGAAGCTGGCTGCCCCTCTTCAATCTTTGCAGCAACAAATGCTTCGTGAGGCATGCTGTACTCTCAACGTTGACCTCAGAAGACCGCGGCGCCTCTACCTTGGCCAAGGAGGAGGAAGAGGTCAAGATGGAGTCGGGGTGCCAGAGCGACGATGCCAAGACGTCTGTTGGCAAAAGATGGAAACATACAGATGGTTCTCTGCATGTACACTACCTAGGTGGTAGGTATGACGGCAGACGATTAGACAAGACACCCTGATGATTTAGGTGTCAGGACGCATGGCCTGTGATTACCCACTGTAAGCGGTGCAGTGTCCCAGCCTGCCAGCCAACGATTTGTAGAGTTGGCAACTTTACAGCTCGGAGTTTTGGAGTTGGTAGTCAGACTGTCAGTTGCCGGTTGGCACCTTGCAGTTGAACTATGTTTGGAGCTGACGGTTCGGTGCCCTTGTCGGCGAGGGCCAATCGAGGGAATGAACCCATGAATCCATCGGGCTATGCAGGGAGTAGCGTACGGCACAGCGCCTATTTATCGAGATGTAGGATCGAATGCCGCACAGGACGGACAATGACAGCCAAGCGTCAGCCAGTCGCCGGGGTCTGATTCGTGCAGAGCAGGTGTGCTGTACAGTAGATAGACGCAGTGCGAACCGCCGCCGCTGGACGGCGGATACGGAACACGATGCTGCATCGACGGATCGTCCGATGAGTGAGTGGCTGGCTGGCGGCTGATGGCCGATGCGACTGGTGATGAACATTGCAGTACTGCGCCGGGACTGCGTAGTGCGTTACAGCATGCACAACGCGTCAGCCTCCCAGAGATGTACTTTGTACTTGTGTAAGTTTAGTACAGTATGCTTGGAAAGGGTAGCGCCCGGCAGCGTGTGCCGATGGGTCTCTCCATCTGCGGCGTGACTTGGTTGATCGTAGGGATGGAGCAGATGAGGATGAGCACTGATGATGTGGACTGGATTGTCTTGGATGTTGCAAGCAAGACTGGCCATGCGTGCATGGATACAGTAGATTACCTAGGTCCCTAGAGGAGGAGAGCACTGAGCCACACGTGCCACAAGACTGCTTGCCTTAGCCACGTGCCGTATCCGAGGCCACAACAACAATGGCGAAGATATCGGTACAGATAACGGTGCACCGATTGATTGCAGATTGCAGATTGCAGAGGAGAAGCGCCATTGAAGAGGCAGATTGGAAAGAAGATTGGATATTCGTATACGGCCTGCATCACCACCTTGTCAAGCCTGCCCATCGAGTCAGGATGCCCAGGAAGCCGCCCACGAAGCCCAGGAAGCCATCAACAATAGCCGCTTATTTGATACGTCCAATTTCCCTTTGGGCATGGCACCACTGCCAATCGCCCCCCCCCGGAGACTCAGTGGAGATTATCCCCTATTTTGGCCCCTGGGCGGCTCCATGGTTGGCGTAACCGGGTGTACAGTGCCATTTCGGGAGGCACGACACCTTGCTGTTCTCGGCCCTCAGCACCCCCCTCGACACCATCCAAGCCCGCCCTAGCGCATCCGCAGCCCGTGCCGAGATCCCTTGCGGGCGGTGAGAGGGCCGGGCAGCCAGTGCTCCTCGAAGATACGGACACTGTGCCACCGTCGTCTGTGAGATGAAGGCTGGCCCTCCGCGGGCCCTGATTGGCTGCGTCAGGCCCGATCAAGCTTTGGCAGTGGAGCACTGCTGCGCCTCGCCCCCCCAGTTGGGATCGTCGACGGACAGGTACCTGGCGGCCTGTACCTGGCGGCTTGTACCTGGTTACAACGCCGGGCCCGCCTGTGGGAGCGTTGGCGTCACCTACAGCGAGCCAATGCGAGGTGCCGGGTACCTGAGGCCAAACAGTCAAACGGTTACAGCCCGCCGAGAAGGGCAGCAAAGAGCCAAGGGAAATAGTGAAATACGGAGCACATGCCCTGTAGCCCCCCCTGTAGCCCCTGTAGCCCCTGCAGCCCCCCCCTCCGTGGGCTCGGTGGCTCGTTTTGTCTGTGCCCTTTCTTCTCTACATAGAACGCCATCCTCGCCCTCCCGTCCCGTCCGCTGAAATCTCCCTTCTTCCCTCTTCCCTTTTGATCATCATTCATCATCGCCTTCTTCTTCCCTCGCTCTCGTTTAATTCCCACCCCCTTCTTTGCTTCCCTCAATTGTCTTTGATTGAGGTCTCTTTTACCCCCTCCCCAATTCGTGTCACTCCTTTGAACACTTGATCGCCTTTTTTTGTCTGCTCCCGCAGCCCTTCCGACCGACCCGAACTCCAAGGCACGAGAAAAAGCGGTCGCCACATTCCAGTCGCGATCCTACACTTGGCCTCGCAGATTCTTCTACTCTCGCTCTACATCTTACATTGTTCATTCTCGATTCAACCACAACTCGTCAACATGAAGATTT
The DNA here is from genome assembly GCA_003693505.1 of Pseudonectria foliicola. Taxonomy (NCBI): domain Eukaryota; kingdom Fungi; phylum Ascomycota; class Sordariomycetes; order Hypocreales; family Nectriaceae; genus Pseudonectria; species Pseudonectria foliicola. The sequence goes on from QUZD01000001.1 coordinate 39,797, forward strand.
CCGCCGCCCTCGTCGCTACGGCGGCTACGCTCGCCAGCGCCAAGCTCCCCCCTGTTATCATGAAGGTAGGCTAGCCCGCCGGCTCCCATCTCTCTCACCCAGGAGTAGTATTCTGACCCGAGGCAATCATCACAGGGCACCAAGCTCTTCTACGAGAATGGTACCCAGTTCTTCATGAAGGGTATCGCCTACCAGCAGGACACTGCTGCCGCCGGCGAGACCAACGACAAGAAGTCCACCTACAAGGACCCTCTTGCCAACGAGTCTGACTGCAAGCGTGATGTCCCTCTCCTCAAGGAGCTCGGCATCAACATCATCCGAACCTACGCCATCGACCCCAAGGGCGACCACGACGCCTGCATGAAGCTGCTTGACGACGCTGGCATCTACGTCATCTCCGATCTCAGCGAGCCTTCTCTCTCCATCAACCGTGACGACCCCAAGTGGGACGTCGACCTGTTTGAGCGCTACAAGGGTGTCGTCGACAACCTGGCCAAGTACTCCAACGTTGTCGGCTTCTTCGCCGGTAACGAGGTCTCCAACAACAAGTCCAACACCGAGGCTTCCGCCTACGTCAAGGCTGCTGTCCGTGACACCAAGATCCACCTGGCCTCCAAGGACCGCTGGCTCGGTGTCGGCTACGCCGCCAACGATGATGCCGAGATCCGCGTCGACATTGCCAACTACTTCAACTGCGGCCCCAAGAACGAGACCATTGACTACTGGGGCTACAACATCTACTCCTGGTGCGGTAAGAGCGACATGCAGAAGTCCGGTTACGCCGACCAGGCCAAGTTCTTCAGCAACTTCTCTGTCCCCGTCTTCTTTGCCGAGTACGGCTGCAACGAGCCCGATGGTGCCGCCGGCCGTATCTTCCAGGAGACCACTGCCCTCTACAGCGACGAGATGACCGAGGTCTTCAGCGGTGGTATCGTCTACATGTTCCACCAGGAGGCCAACGACTACGGTGTTGTCCAGGTCAAGGACGGCAAGGCTACTAAGCTTAAGGACTTCAAGCAGCTCGCCGACAAGCACGCCAAGGCTGACCCCAAGGGTGTCGACATGAAGGACTACAAGTCGGACAACAAGCCTGCCGAGTGCCCTACCCTCTCCAAGACGTGGAAGTCCAACAAGTCTCTCCCCCCCACCCCCGACTCTGAGCTCTGCGACTGCATGGAGGCCGCCAGCGAGTGTGTCCCCGCCAAGGACCTGAAGTCCAAGGACTTTGGTAAGATCTTCGGCTACATCTGCGGCGAGAAGCCCGAGCTTTGCGTCGGCATCAACGGCAACGCCACCACCGGTGTGTACGGTGCCTACAGCATGTGCGGTGCCCGTGCCAAGCTCGCCCACGTCCTCGACGCCTACTACAAGGACTCCAACAAGCGCTCCGACTCCTGCGACTTTGATGGCAAGGCCACCACCCAGAAGGCTTCCACCAAGGGCGACTGCTCCTCATCTCTCGCCAAGGCCAAGGCCGTTAACAAGGAGGCTGCCACCGCCACCTCTCCCAACGGTGCTGCCTCCACCGGTGGCTCCAGCTCCGGCTCCAAGTCCGGCTCCGACAACGATGGCGAGAGCTTCGGTGTCCCCGCTGCCTCCATGGCTCGTCTCTTCAGCATCGGCGACTACGCCGTCGGTGCCTACATGGCCGTTGCTGCTGGTGTTGGTGCCGGCATGGTCCTCCTGTAAGGTAGTCGTCTAGTGCAACTCCAATCACGACAGATTTATTCATGGATTAGTGAGGGGAGGAGATGTTCTTTTTGTGCCGACGTTTTGACATTGATTCTCGCTTGTTGCCGCGTGGTGCGCTTCGCTTTGGCTTTTCCCGTATCAAGCATCGCCGGTATTTGCATGGCTTGGTGTGCTAGTAGACGAGGTAGATTTATGAATTTTTATAATTGAGCCTTGGCCCCTGACCTGAACGTGCGAGCGTGACATGACTGAAACCCATCTCGTGCACATCAACCTAGTCGCCTCTCGCGAGGTATGTGGCCGGATGCTGCCGAGCCATGCCAGCTCATGTTCCACTCACATTCAGACGGCTCGTATGGCGCTTCACTTTGTATTTGTACATCTCAGTACTTGGGTTGACTGAACGCCACCGTCTACTCCTGCCCATTAGCCATTCTTGCATTGATCCTCTTCACAACTCCATGCTAGTTATTGCACCCTGGTTTAAGCAGCTCAAAGTCGGCGGTAAGGAGTAGAAAGACGCTGATCAGGGGGGCTTGTTGACAATGCCGTCCATCTCGCTGCTGACGAACTTCAAGGTCTTTTGGAGTATATCAGACTCGACAGCGTGCGGATGGAATCTGCTAGTCAAGGAGCTCAGCTGAGATTGGTGTCTTGTCGAAGGAGGCCCATGAATGGGGACACGCACTTCTCCGTCTTGGATAATGCCAACGTAGGCTTGGCCAATCTACCATGTGATGAACGGTTGACCGAATCCATCAAAGGAGAAGCCTGAGTACACTGGCTCCTCGTAGACACCGGCGGGCGGCCCTTGTCTCGGAGATGAAGATGTAGTCAGCAGCAACGGACGATGGCAACGGACGATGGCAACCTTTCCAGGCACCACTCGATCCAGGATACGGATGGCAATAGTTGAACTGTACATGTTCGTATCCGAAGTCAACCTGTTCAAGAAGAGGCAAAGGCACGTACGTACCCGGGGAACGGATAGCGTAGTGCAAGGCCTCTGTGGCGGCTCAGCTCCTCTTCAAGTCTCCGAACCTCGCTCTTGCAGCCCTCGTGTTTCACGCAGCGGCTCAATTATCTTGGCTGGTGATGTTACGTCAGTGCATATCCAGACACTCTCGATGCTAGCTAGATAGATAGATGCCTTGGTTTCACAAGACAGGTGTTGTTAGTTGGGCTCTGAATTGTATGTCCTACACGTCGGGGTACATACAGCTGACTGAATGTACAATGAAAGTTCTTGTTCACGGGTTCGATAGATGAGCAACAGTTGCATCAGCTGGGCTTCTCCGAGATATATAGACAACCATAGAGCATTTCCTACCATGGGCATGCCCTGTCTGTACTGGGTTCCTGTGATGTTGTAAAAAGTGAGTGGTAGACAATGCCGGAAACAAAAAGAAACACATGAGGATGATGCGATTTGAACGCATAACCTTCGGGATGCTCTAATATTCATTGAAGCAACTGGAATCCGACGCGCTAGCCGTTGCGCCACACCCCCATGCCTCGATCCCAACTTGATCGGATTGTAAAGCAGGATCGTGAGAAGAGCTCAGGCGCCATGGGCAAAAAAATGAATGAGCATGAGGATGATGCGATTTGAACGCATAACCTTCGGGAGACTCCAAATTCGAAAGAATCCAAACTGGAATCCGACGCGCTAGCCGTTGCGCCACACCCCCATTAACTGATTGTTGACTAATCCAGGACTAATTCTACTTAACAACCTGAGCTGATAGTGAGCCCAATAATAACTCGGTTTGTTTCTCGTTCATGATTTTACAATCTCCCAATTAAGTGGTCGATATGATGATGCGTAGGTACGAGCTTGGACTATATAGACGGAGTACGGGGTGTGATATACAAAAAGTAAGACCGTTTGAAAGTATTTCTGAAACATATGAATAAACCCCAGGTTAAAATAGTAACGCCCCCTCCCTTCTATTGCACGCTTAACAAACCAGTTTTGTGGAAATAACACGATTCCGGCCAATGGATGACCATCGATGATTCCAAGCACGACCAAAAAGAAAGTTGCAGATGAGGATGATGCGATTTGAACGCATAACCTTCGGGAGACTCCAACCTCGAAAGGTATCGCAGCTGGAATCCGACGCGCTAGCCGTTGCGCCACACCCCCATTTGTTGAAGAATCTTCTCAAGAATAATAACTATATCCCTAAGCCAATTGAGCCTCTCTGTGGACCCTCGCATGATGGGACAATCATCGGAAGCGGGCAACACAGAACCGAACCCTGGCTTCCGGGGCATCTTTATAAGCTTGTGGATATGGCGCTCGAATTCCCGCATGTTTTGTGATGCTGACTGTCATGATGGACAAGGAGACTAGGAATCATGTCTTGGGATTGAACGGTTGGTGGCTCCGTGTTCAGTTGTAATCCGCCCTAACCAGCCGTGGCCCGGCAGAATATACTGTCGCCACGGCCTTCTTCGAAAAGCTCTGTGGTTTTCCGGCCTGAAATGGTCGTTGTCTGCAGTTTACTGGGCTAGGTATATGACAGCATAAACTGGCGGAATGAAGACGTGCCACAACGGCGAGCGTGTGATGGATTCTACCTCCTACATATGTACTTTTTGCTTGTTTTCTTGAAGCATAGCGATTTTCTTCTGCGACTTATCAAGTTACCCCCCACCCAACAGCATTCTTTTCCTAAAGTGTACACTTGTGTGTAATCTGTATAGAATATGCTTTTGCTCCTTCGGCGGAGCGGATAATAAGCCTAGCTGTTGTCCATCGCATTTTGAGGGTCCTCATATAACGAGCCTCGTGACACAGATACCTGGGTAAAATTGTGCGTTGCGCACCTCCATACTTGGCAATATGCCTCTACGTTTCGTCGTCGACCTGACGTGCTTTTGGAAAGTATCTATCCGGGTTATTGAGCACGTCTCCGATTGCCCAATCTTCCTTTTTAATTTGAGCCCATTTCTTGGTCAGCGCAGCGGCGTCCAAAAACTTGATGGAGAGATCAATAGGGCGCCGGTTAGTGGATCTGTTGCTGCAGATAGTACATCGCGGTCTCCGCGGGATATATCGAGGCAATGACTCGATTGTCCAGCGAGGATCCTCGTCCGTCATTATATCCTCGTTGCATTCCTTGCATCTGCACTGCACGCTGCTGGGGAGCCCAAGGCTTGTTGCGTCCTCTTTGGTGCGTATCAGAACGTCTTTCCAGCCCGCTCTCTGCGACGGTCTCTTCAAGCCGTTTGCATCCGGCGAACACCACGGAGTTTTATCGTCGACTGGAATGGCCCACACTGAGATGCTCTTCGGCTGGCAGCTCTCATGGCCACATCCAGCCTTTAGATAGCGAGCCACGTATTTGCATGGATCCAGCTTCTTGAAGCGGGGAAACGCATCGTCGAGGATTCGGGAACCGCACGCCCCACACTTTCTGGAAACTGGACCATCCCCTGGTACGGTAAGATTCGCAATTGTGCTTCCTCGCTGAACTGGGTTGACTTGCTTGAAGTATCGCAGGGCAACATCAATGATGACTCAGGTGATGCCAACAACCCTCGCAGCTTCGAAACCCTGCAGTCTTGCGGCAGAGAAGCTGGTGAACCTTCAGAATATCAGTCGTGGAGGATATCGGCTGTTTGTCGATTCGTAAGCCTTCTTGTTGCTCCAACCAATACCGAAGCTGGAGAGGGATGTCCTCCCAACTTGTATTTCCAAAGGCGCTAAACTCGTCTGACTCACTGACGGAAAGCAGGCTGATGGCATCTTGGACGCTGAAAGAAGGGTCGACTAGTGACGACAGCAAACATTTCAAGCCCTGTGGTCCCTTCACAGCAGCATCGACCTCGGAGAGTATTTTGCAGACGCTCACGCTGTCAATCTATCACCAGCCGGTCAGTTCAGTTTTTACACTTGCGAAGGTTCAAACCGAATCACAATGCACAACTGCAATAGCCTACCTGGGAATTCGATACTGTAGATTCTTCTCTTGGCAGCACCTCGTCAAACCCGTTGTCTTCAGAACAATCGGTCAGGGTACTGGATATGCCCGGGAAGGTCGCCACACTTCCAGGCTGTGGATGCCCCAAAACGGATCTTGTGGGCTTGCCAGCCATCTCTGTTGTACAGCTGAGTACCTGTTTTATTGCTTCGTGGTTCAGATCTTTCTGCCGTGCCCATTCGACCTTCAGCAAACGGCCGTATGTCCGTCTATGATTGCTCACGTAGAAGTTTTCGTCTATAGCAAGATCACCTAATCGAGCCGCGACGCTCAGATGTAAATCTTGAAGTTTACCCAAAGTGGACCTGTTAGCGAAGATCATGGCCTCTGGGTGCACAACAAACAGCACAAATCTCGCCAAACTTGGTTGTTCTGAATGATCTTGTTGGTGATTCCATTCCAGCCAAAGGGTAATATCCTTGTATTGACCCCATAGCCGAAGAGGTTCGAGGACAAGCTTTTGATGCATTCTATTTTGCACACATTTACCCCAGCAGATGTCGACGACCGCGCTCATGTGCTTCCTGAGATCCCATGTGAACCGCTCATGAACCGCAAGGATATCAGAGGGGTAGTATCGCAGTCCGTCTGACGCCTCGCGCCGAAAGAGATGATCATAAATGAGGCATCGGTCTGTGGTGAACCCGGCTTTCATAATCTGACCGATGGAGACGTTACTGTCATCTCCACCTCTTCTAAAGAATAGATTTTTAACTGAAAATGACGGGCAATGCAGATGGCAAGCCACAGTTGCCTCCATTGGGCCGTCAGGGCCGACTGTGAAATCGCGGCAACGTTTGATCCCTCGCTGCTGCCATAGTTGGATCTTAGCATCTACGGCGGCACGAAAGGCCTCTTGGCAATCCCAGGCCCCTTGCTTAGCACCTGGCCATATTTCAGTACTTGAGTTACAATTCGCCTTTTTCTGGTGGGCAGAATTGGGCGAGCCATAAGCCTCGTACCTTGTCGCCTGTTGCGAAGATCCTCTAGGAACGGCTCGAGTTGTCGTAGCCTGCTGAGTAGGTCAGGAGACAGAAATTGCTCAGGATCGGGAAGGAATAGGCTGCCAAAGAGATTGTACTCGCCACTATTCTCATGCATTTTGGCTATAAGACTGGGAAGTGTGCCACCATGTAAGGGAGGCGTAGTACCGAACCTGTGATTGCCGATCTGCCAGAAGGAAGTTGTTACCGCACGTTCTGTGGTACAGTATTGCAAACGGTCTGGTTCCATGGAGCTGAAAATTCGGGAATTGCTAATTGGTCCCTACCTACCTAGGTAGGCATAGATTGTAGACAGTAGGTATGTATGTATGTTATTGTCCATCAGGGTGATTCCCCCCACTCAATGGCATCTCTACTTATTGTTCTTTGCAACAAATTTCGAAACAGTGGTAACATGCCGTAGGAATGGACAATGAGTTAAAGGGGGCGCACAGTTTCAGAACTTCCAGATTGAGATGATCGCTTAGCGCCCAAATTTCACTAGGCTGTTTGCTTTTACAAGTCTCTGAGAGTGAAGCCCATGGTAAGAAATAAATTGAAGATTCCATTTTCCATTATCCATGGCCATTTTATGCAGACAAAAGCTGCACTTGACAAGGGCTCAGGAACTTTCCGAGCCCATTCTTGGTTCTATATCCAATTCCACACACGACGCATCACAACTGGGATGGTGTTGTTCCTGGATTGCGCCGGCAAATGTCTAAGGTTAAATCCATTAACCGCATGATGACGTCAGGGTCTCTATTGGGAGCACGCGACAAGTCTCAATCCATTCCATCCATCCATCCATCCATCCATCCATCCCGCAGACAACCACCATTCTGCTGCTCTATTTCCAATTCCCGCTCGGCCCGCCCAATACTTGCCTGGCTCTGCATTGATCCAATATCCATAGATTCATATCGAAAGAAAAAAAAGTTGCCAAGAGGCCGCGATGCCCTCTCTTCAACTCCCGAGGCCGAGTCAGGGCCCGTTGCCGACGACGGACAAGATACGGTCCTTTGCGCGGCAATGGATCCGACTCAACTGGCTTGACCTCGTGTGCATGGCATTGGTGGGAGCCGCGAGCTACATCGTGAGTGTTTTCTTCCTTTCGTAGCAATCATGCACTTGGGGAGACTGGCTCACACATTCTAGATCTACTACGCTCCCATCCCCTTCACCCGCACGTTCCCCATCACCTTTGACACCTCGGGAGACATCATCTACCCGGAATGGGCCTACCCGTACCGCGGCTGGATCATCCCCTCGTGGCTCTCCGGCCTCGTCTCCATCGGCGTCCCCATTGTCGTCTACGTGGTCGCCCAGCTCGGCCTCCACTCCGCCTGGGACGCCTCGTGCGCCATTGTCGGCTCCATCTGGACCGTCCTGCTCAGCACCCTCTTCCACGTCGTCGTCAAGCAGCTCATCGGCGGCTTCCGCCCCTACTTTCTCGACGTGTGCATGCCGGACCTCTCCCGCGCCGCCACCCACAACGCCTCCGGGCTCAACGGCGTCGGCTTCCACCGCATCATGTACACGGTCGAGATCTGCACCCAGCCCGATGCCACCAAGCTCAAGGACGCCATCACCTCGTTCCCGAGCGGCCACACCACTGCCGCCTTTGCCGGCTTCGGCTTCCTCTTCCTCTGGACCAATGCGAAGCTCAAGGTCTGGGCCGACCACCGGCCTGCGTTTTGGAAGCTCTTCCTCACCATGCTTCCCCTGCTGGCTGCCGTCCTCATCGCCTGCTCCCTCACGATAGACGCCGCCCACAACTGGTACGACATTGCGGGCGGCTCCGCCATTGGGACCGTCATGGCTCTGGTGGGCTACCGCGCCTCCTACGCCTCCGTCTGGGACTGGCGGTTCAACCACGTGCCGCTACAGCAGCGCGAGGCGTTCCCCTATGAGCGAGACGGCGACCTCGAATACGAAGCCCAGACCCTCTGCCGCGCTGCCGGCTGGGGCAAGAAGCGGGATTGGTCTCACACTGGGTCAAACAGCGTAGCGAGCAGCGCCGTGTTCTCGGGGCGGGCCACTGGAATCCAGGACTATGGAGAGTCAGATGCGCTGTTGTCTCATGACCGTACGTCAACTAGAAGGACAGGACCAACAGGCCCAACAGGCCCAACAGGCGAAGACGCAGTTTAATAGTCATAGTTTCGGGAAGTGAGGGCCAATAGGATACAAATTTCTCTTCGTTATTCGCTGATACTTGTCTCACATTGTTTCTCAATATGGTGCCGGTAAGGTCTCACTCATAGTTCAGGCGGGTGACACAGCTCTTACAACGCCCTCCGTTCAGCTCTCCAACAAGTCAGCTACATGGTCCACAACTACGACAGCGTCCTTCAACAAATATCACACTCAATGTCGGTGTGGCTCAGTTGGTTAGAGCGTTGGTCTCATAACAAATGTTGTGACTTGACCTTAGGTCAGGGTAATCCAAAGGTCGAGAGTTCGAGCCTCTCCACCGACATTAGCTTTTGCCGTTTCCGGCAAATGAGTGATCCTCCTTTTTTTTTTTGCTAGCATAGACTCGTTTGGGGAACACAGCTGGTAAATAGAGCGATCATTTGGCATGTCGTTGGGTGTACCCATTGTTGCATGCTTTTTGAAGTTTCGCTTTCTGCATTGTCTCTGTCGTCGTGTAAAACGACTGTCAATCATCTGATACTTGGGTGAACAGTTCAGCTTTGTTACCAACTAGATGGCGTATGATGTATTCGCTTGGGAAGAAAATGATGCCCGTCAATAGTATTGTGAGCCCAATTAATCTCCCCAAGTACAATACATAAAGTATTACACAGGAGATAGCTGCAACAGCTGAATTGTATCTGCCAAAGACCAATTGTCTGTTGCTGTGCAATACGGAAAACCTGTCTGTAGGGTAAGAAACAATGCAATCCGTAGAAGCTGGAAAAGGGTCGAGGTAGGTACGTACCTCGACTTATCGCGATCAAGCACCTAGCTTAATTAAAGGTACTTTACCTCACCTCACTGTAGACGCGTCCGAGACAACCAACCCCACGTCATTAGGCTTCTCGGCATCACGGCGCCGTCATCCATTCATCGCCAGCGTCATCTCTCCAGGACTCTCCCTTGCTTCATGATTTGCTTGTGATTCGGCGTCATCCAACGGACTTGAACCAAACTCAAAACCCCAAGTTCCATCCAGCCTCGGGAAGCGTCCAGAGATATAGTCTTCCGGCACCAAGCTCCTCCTCTCTGCCCCCAAACCCCCTCCTTCACTCTGTTCCGTCTCTGCCTCATTGTCTCTACCTGATTGTCTGCATCTCATCACCCAAAATCGCACCCATGTCGTCCATCTCGGCCAACGGAAGCTCCAACGGCAATCTTGCCTCAACCGTCAACGCCAGAGCTGCTGATCTCCGCGGCCAAGCCCACCGCTCTCTCGATCGCCTCCTCCCGCCGAGTTCGCGTCAGAAGGCCTACGATAACATCTCAGCCTTTGCTTCCGAGCGCCCTGTTCTCTTCGTAAGTCGAGTCTACAGCATCCCCTTTTCCTTGTGTCCCCGAAGACTAATCCGGCTCCCTACTTGGCCAGTCCTTCATCGCTTCCCAGCTCATCTTCTCCTTCCTACCCCTACTCCTCTTTGCTGCCTTCTCCCTCTCCACCGTCGCCTTCGCCTTGGGCGCTGCCATCATCTTTGCCCTCTTCTGGATCGGCGTTGCCTTGTTGGTTCTCGTACCAACCCTTCTCCTCACCTCGTCCATCGCGGTGCTCGTTTGGGGCTGGGCCGTCGGCAGCTTCACCATTGCTCGCTGGATCTACAGCCATGCGCCCAGTAGCGACAAAATCAAGGCCAAGCGCGACCACATCGCGACCAAGTATGAGGAGAGTGGCAGTGCCCGTCATGACATGAGGAATTAGTGCTCAAGCAGGCAGGAGGCGAATGGAGGTGCTCGTACTAGTAGTGGGAAAACGAGGTTATCATCACATATTAATAGGCTTGGGTGCTGGAGCCCACTGGGTTCAGTCACAATGGAACATTTCCATGTTAAGCACCCTTCAATCGAACTGAAAGATTATTTTGTTAAAAGGATGCCAGTTCCTGATGGCTCTGCTCTCGTCCAGTAGTGACATGCTTCACCACATGCATAACAAGCTTGCCTAGGTAGGTAGTCCTTTGATGCTTGGATCCACAATAGCACAAACACAACTTACATGCACAGCTTACACGCAGATGCTATACCTGTCAAGTCCCGTCGCAAGATTCTATTACTCGTAAAAAAGAGAGCCGTTTTGCCCGTCCTTTCTCTATCCTGCCAACCCCTGCAAAGACGCGCCCACATACACTACAAATACAGGCCCTCCGGCTCACCCTCCTGCTTCGTGCGCAGCACCCGCTCACGCGCAGCTCGGAAGTCTGCCATCTGCACGCGCATTCTTCGTTCTCGCAGTGCCAAGAGACCAGCCTCGGAGCAGATGGCCTTGATGTCGGCACCCGACAAATCGTCCTTTTGCGAGATGAACTCCTCCAGGTCCACGTCGTCGTTCAGGCTCATCTTGGACGTGTGTAGCGTGAAAATCTTGCGCTTCGTGTTCTGGTCGGGGTTCTCAAACAGAATCTTTCGGTCGATACGTCCGGGTCGGATCAGAGCAGGGTCCAGCGTCTCAATCTTGTTCGTGGCCATGACGACCTTGACATCGCCACGGTCATCGAAACCGTCGAGCTGGTTGAGCAGTTCCAGCATGGTTCGCTGGACTTCTCGCTCACCTCCCGACGTCGAGTCGTATCGCTTCGTACCAATAGCATCAATCTCGTCAATGAAGACAATGGATGGCGCGTTTTCACCCGCAACCTATAGCAGACACATGTGCGTTAGTCTACCTGCGTCCACAGACTACATAGCCCTGCGTGTTTCAAACTTACCTGGAAGAGTTGTCGCACGAGTCGAGGTCCGTCACCGAGATACTTTTGGATCAGCTCGCTACCCACGATACGCAGGAACGTGGCTGATGTTTGGTTGGCAACCGCCTTTGCAAGAAGCGTCTTTCCGGTTCCGGGAGCACCGTAAAGGATCACACCCTTGGGCGGCTTAATGCCCATCTCTTCGTAAAGCTCTGGGTGAAGCAGAGGGAGCTCCACAGACTCTCTGACCTCCTGGATCTGCTGTTCCAGACCACCAATGTCGGCATAGGACTCGGTCGGAGCCTTGTCGAGCTTCATGACGCTGACGATGGGATCGGTGTCGTCTGTGAGAACGCCGACAATGCTGACGCTCTTGTGGTGTAGCAGCACGCTGGCACCAGGCTCAAGGAGATCCTTGTCGACAAAGCTCATGATGCTGACGTAGTACTCGGGACCAGTGGTGCTGCTGACAATGGCGTGGTCATCATCAATCAGTTCTTCCAGAGTTCCCACGCCCATAGGGCTACCACGCATGTCGTCGACCCGGCCGCGCTCGTCGGCTAGTCGATCAACATCAGCGTCGGGGCCGGCAGCAGAACCCTCCTTGGCCGCCTTGGCCTTGCGTAGTCGCTCCTGGTTCTCGACGTATTCCTCCTCGAGCAGAAGATGATCGTGGATTCGCTGCATCCGGAGAAGACGGAGCTTGCATCGGCTGGTGGGGTAAACGGCGGGAAGCTTTGCGGCAGCGCTGGTGCCGCCAGCCTTTCTCTTCTTGCGACCGACGCGGGTCGTTGGTCGTGGCGGAGGCTCATACTTGGGCTTATCCTTCTATCGCAGGCATTAGCATGATGACGTAGAGGGCGAACACGGAGCTTCTGTACCTTCTTGTCCTTGTCCTCGCGGCCATCGCCGCCCATGCCAGACTGTCCTTGACCCTATACGTGGAGCTGTGGTTAGCTGGTGTGTCGCCGTAAACGGTGTGGAGGCGCAGGCGCAGGTGCAGGCGCAGAGGAGCTCACCATCTTGTCTGGCGAAGCTCTAGGAGCTCAGATGGCGTATATCGAAATAAGGCGTAGATGTAGTCGATGGAGTGTTGGGCCTTTAAGATGGGTGCCAGATGCAGTAGTTGTAGGGAGACTGGAGATTGGATTGGCAACAGGCTTGAGGTTGGAGGCTAGGCCAGCTTAGTGATGATGAATGCGAGGCGGTACTGAGACTAGGCGCCAGAGAAACACGCAGCTCCCAGCTAGGTCACGTGTAGGCACATAACGTATAGCACGTGATATGATTCGACTGCATCATTCCGGAATGAGTCTTTGTACCTCGTCCGAACTCATGATCCAATGTTCAGATGGCTTATGCAACCGAATGGGTAGAAAATTTCACATGAAAAGAAAGCCGTATGGAACATAACGAAAGTTGCATGGCTGACACTGCATCTCTTGGTAGGGCCACCGGGTATTCTTCTTGGTCAGTCGTGTACTATCTATCCTAGAAGACTCCTGCTACCTACCACCCTGCTGATATTAAGAGTAAATGTTTGTACTACTGTAGGAACAACGAGATCCAACATGGAGCTGAGTTTCATATACTCTGAGACTTCCCAGAAGATTGTGCGTGGGGTTTTATAGATATTTAGTCACTGGCCTCGATATCCTTCTCAGTTGCAGCGTATTGTACTCTACAAGCTAGGCACAATTACATCACCATAGAGGGGTACATGGCTGTTCCTAAGGACTTGAGGAAGACACTGCACTCCCATGTATTATCCCCAAACAAAATATTTAGGCCATCCTGCATATTGCATGCTATTGAATGCCAGATGAGCTAGGTCATGCATGTCAGCCTAGTCAGAGCTATCGATGTTAAAGAAAGACGCCCACCCTGTTGAGTTTAAGCAGGTACACTAAGAGTGGGCGCCCACAGCGGCGACTGCACAGCGCCGAAGCTCCAGGCTTGAGCCCCTCTAACTCACCACCACCAGCTCGAACCCGCCTCAAACCCTTTCCTTTGGTCTCCTCTTTACTTCCCATCGTCCAAGCATTTCAGACACGGAAATCCCTTTGAATAGGTACCTAGCCAAAGGACTGCATGCGCCTCTGCCGACGGCTGCATTCCCACCAAACCAACCAGTAGCGATACCGCCACCCTCTATTACCGGGCCCCCAGGTAGTCTGGTCCCTTGAAAACTCCCCAACGTCATCGCCATCGCCATCGCCAGATCTACGCCCACGCGATCAGCCAAACAACGCAACGCTTTTCCCACAATGAGCCGCGACCGCCGCATCGCCAAGGAGTTGGCCGATATCCAGGCCGATAGAGACAACTCCGGTGTCTACGCCAGCCCCATCGACGAAGCTAACCTCAAGCATCTCAAGGGTACCTTTCCCGCTCCCCCGGAGACGCCCTACGCCGGCGGCACCTACCAGGTCGACATCCAGATCCCCGACACGTATCCCTTCAAGTCGCCCTCGATCCGCTTCGACACCAAGATCTGGCACCCCAACATCAGCAGTCAGACGGTACGTGGCAGTGGCAGTGGCAGTGGCAGTGGGCTAAGGACCACGAGGAAGAGCTGTAAGAGCTAGGCGTGCTGACATGTGCAAACCATATCTACAGGGGGCCATCTGCCTAGATACTCTCGGCTCCGGCTGGTCACCCGTCCAAACTATCAAGACGGCCCTGCTTTCCCTGCGCATGCTCCTCGAGTTCCCCAACCCGAAAGATCCCCAAGACGCCGAAGTCGCCAAGATGCTCATCGAGGACCCGGAGCGGTTTGCCCTCATGGCTCACGAGTGGGCTGTCAAGTACGCCGGCGCCCCCCGACGGGATATTGACCTGAGCAAGTGGAAGAAGGATGGCGAGTCTGCTGCTGGCGGCAACGACGATGCCAAAAGGTTCGTTGCTTTCTTTGCATGGCATGCTACGCGTGCACAATTAACATTTGCAATGATAGGTACATGGGATACAGCAAAGACCTCGTCGACCGGTTCGTCAACATGGGCTTCGAGGTGGACGCCGTCGTTGAAGCGTTCCTGTTCGTGGGCATCGACCGCAACGGCGGCCAAGACTATGAGTTGGAAGAAGCCTACATGGGTGATATTACCGCCCGGCTCTTAGGCGAGAACTAAACCTAAACGCGGAGGGTGGGATAGGAGAGGACGTGATACCATTTGAGCCGTGTAGCAAGGGGCTGCGGCGACAACAGAGGCAGCACATCCTTCATGGGATGCCGGCCCCCGACGACTACGACGAAACGCCACATGCATTGATTGGGGAGTTATCGCATAGAATTTGACAGGCCTGGAATTGTTTACTAGTCATTGACCAATGTGACTGTGTGTACATGAGTGCAAGACCGGACAGATACTTTGAGCGTCTGGTTGGGATGATTTTGAACATGTAGGTGAAGCTGCTATGTATAGCGGGCTCCATTCCAACTTTGAACAATGGCGAGTGAAATTCCACAGTTGGGGCACATCTGTTTCCCCTCCTTGATGTTCGTCACTAACAATCAAGGCCCTCCAAGATGGGCGGGGTCTCTTCTTTGGTCATTGTATACGGCTGAAATCAAAAGCTTCACGGACAAGGAACTCCCATGCAGTTGGACGATTAAGTAATCACTTTGCAAGTGCCCGTGGGGATCACGAAGCACTCTCGAGGGGCGCAATTGCGCCCGCCAGCCAGACCTTTCCCTATTCTATGAGGTACGTACGGAAAAATCGGAACACATACAGACAAGCCCACCATGAGGCCATTCCCCCGCAGGCTGGCCAGATTACACCAGGCACACTGCATCCCTAGCACCGCCCTCATCCCGGACAGCCCAGCCGAAACGGAGTGCACATAAAGTCATGAGCAACAAGCTTACAGAAGGTCTCGGCGGACAAACTCGTCGTACAGGGCCTTGCCCAGGCTGGCGGGGGAGCGCTCGACGATGACGCCGGCGTCCTCGAGGGCCTTGATCTTGGAGTCGGCACCGCCCTTGCCGCCGGAGACGATGGCACCGGCGTGACCCATGCGGCGGCCGGGGGGAGCAGAGATGCCGGCGATGAAGCTGACGACGGGCTTGCCACTGTTGGCCTGCTTGATGAACTCGGCGGCGTCCTCCTCGGCGGAGCCACCAATCTCGCCAATCATGATGATGCCGTCGGTGTCGGGGTCCTCGGTGAAGACCTTGAGGCAGTCGATGAAGTTGGTGCCGCTGAAGGGGTCACCGCCAATACCGACGACGAGGGACTGGCCGAGGCCGGCCTGGGTGGTCTGGTTGACGGCCTCGTAGGTCAGGGTTCCGGATCGCGAGACGATGCCGATGCGGCCGCGCTGGTGAATCATGCCGGGCATGATGCCAATCTTGCACTGGCCAGGGGCGATGATGCCAGGGCAGTTGGGGCCGACGAGGCGGGTCTTGGATTGCGACTTGAGCATGTTGGTGATGCGAACCATGTCTGCAGGAGGGGCAGATGGGTTAGACGAGGGGTCCCTGCGTAGTGGGGGGTTTGGCGGCACTGAGGCATAAGAAGAAGCTTACCGTGCTGGGGGATACCCTCAGTGATGCAAACGACGAGGGGGATCTCGGCCTCGAGGGCCTCCTCGATACCGGCAGCAGCCAGAGGGGGGCTGGGGTAAGCTTCGTGTTAGCTGTATACTTGGTTGAGGGGGTGCGGATAAAAGGTTGAGAGGTTGCATACGGGACGAAGATGGCGGTAGCACTGGCGCCAGTCTCCTTGACGGCCTCGGAGACGTTCTTGAAGACGGGCAGGTCGAGATGGGTCTGGCCGGCCTTGCGGGGGTTGGTGCCGCCGACGACCTTGGTGCCTGTTGAGCCATGTGTTAGTCGCCGTCGTCGTCAACTGCGTCGCATACCGCGTCATGACACGAATGGCAGCACAGCAGAGGTGGTGGTGATGATGATGATGAAATGGATAGCCGTACCATACTCGATGGCCTGCTGGGCGTGGAAGCTAGAAGCGGGCGAGTTAGCGAGGCAATTGAGCGGGCAACGGGGTGAGGCCAGCCACTCACGTTCCCTGCTTGCCAGTGAAGCCCTGGAAGATGACCTTGGTATCACTGTTGATGCGCAGGTTGTTGATGGTCTGCGAGTAGGGCGACGAGCTGTAGGCGCGGCGGGCAGCGTTGCGCAGCGACGAGGCGCGCACGGCGGATCGGGAGAAGGACTGCATGATGGCG
This sequence comes from Pseudonectria foliicola, assembly GCA_003693505.1. NCBI lineage: Eukaryota > Fungi > Ascomycota > Sordariomycetes > Hypocreales > Nectriaceae > Pseudonectria > Pseudonectria foliicola. The sequence goes on from QUZD01000001.1 coordinate 56,534, forward strand.
GTGGAGGGGAGAAGGCGAAGAGGCCGCGAGAGTGGGCGATGCGAGGGGAGAGAGAGAGGAAGTCGAGAAGTCGAGCTTGGAGGAGGAGGAGGAAGGGGGTAAAACTGCGTCAGAGCCAGCCAAAAGCCAAAAGGAGCTTTGCTACTGGAGTTTGGTGAACCAGGGTATCAGGATTATCCTGGGCCGGGCTGGATTACCTAACCACGGCCGCCCACCGTTGCACACAACATCACACACTCCACCGAGTATTGTATGTACCGTACCAATCTGTAGAGCACCAACCTATAGTATTGTAATCTGTACAATTAGTACCCCAGTACTATGTACTGCCGGTATGGCTTGCGGGCTTGCGGGCTGCACTGCGCTACGCTACGGGTGGTCACGGAGAAGTAACGCCGAGCCCCCCGGGTGCCGGCTAGTCTTTGATCCGACGGTTGCCGTCATTTTCGCTCTCGCTCGGTGGTCCTCCGCCGCTGCGCCAATCAACGTGGCACGCCTGCACACCTGCGTCCACCTGCGCACACCTGCGCACACCTGCCAGGCGTCTGCCGGTTCTGACCGACAGCCCACTTTGCAGCTGCATTCTGCCTGCCTCCTCCATTCTGCATCCCGCACCCCTGCAACTTCCTCACCTTGTGCACACCGAATTGCTCACCGGCTCGCCGAGATTCACACGGCGCTGGTCCCTTTTCAGACTAGCGTGAGTTGTATCGCACCAACTGTTGTCTGTCAGGCCGATTTTTTCGATCTTGCAATTGTGAAGCCAGCCACTGGTGGCTTGTGGCTCTGTGCCCCACCAACCTTTTTTGAAGCTTCACCACATTGACGAGGGGCAACAAAGTGGACGAAACACGGCTGCAACATTGAGATAACGACCGTCTACGAAACCACACTCGCCGACTCTTTGTCGTCAGCAACACTACGAATTGCGATCAATCTGGTTCAAAACCTTACCCTCCGATATTACCGACATCGTGGTCACATCCACGCAGACTCGAGGCCACCACCACCACCGTCATCACAATGGCCACCGCAACCATGACGGTCACGGCTGCTCCAGGCGGCGGCCGGAGGGCAAAGGCGGCTGATCTCGCTCCCGAGAGTGAGCGCTTCTTGCGGTGCTGCGCAGATGTCGCAAACGCCCTCATCGAGGACCACGAGGCTGCAAAGTCCGGCCGGCCATCCAAGGACATCAACCTCAACACACTGCGCAACCGTCTGTCCAAGAAGCACAAGCTCATGAATATCCCGCCTCTCACTGCCATCATCGCCGCCATCCCCGAACACTACAAAAAGTACATCTTGCCCAAGCTCATCGCCAAGCCCATCAGTATGTCTGCTGTCCCTGCGCGAGGTGCATGCGCTGCTTGGAGCCGTAGTTCATGCTAACCTTTCCATCCAGGGACGTCTTCTGGAATCGCCGTCGTGGCCGTCATGTGCAAACCTCACCGGTGCCCCCATATCGCATACACGGGCAACATCTGCGTCTACTGCCCTGGTGGCCCCGATTCCGACTTTGAGTACAGCACCCAGTCCTACACCGGCTACGAACCGACGTCGATGCGAGCCATCCGCGCCCGGTACGATCCATTCGAGCAGGCCCGTGGCCGAGTTGACCAGCTCAAATCTCTGGGCCACTCCGTCGACAAGGTCGAGTACATCATCATGGGCGGCACCTTCATGTCACTCGCCGAATCCTATCGCGAGGAGTTTATCGCCCAGCTTCACAACGCCCTTAGCGGGTACCAGACGACGAGCGTCGACGAGGCCGTCGAGGCGGGGGAGATGAGCAACGTCAAGTGTGTCGGCATCACCATCGAGACTCGACCAGACTACTGCTTGCAGCCACATCTTTCCGATATGCTCAAGTATGGTTGCACGAGACTGGAAATTGGAGTGCAGTCCCTCTACGAGGACGTTGCCCGTGACACCAACCGAGGACACACGGTTGCGGCCGTGGCGGAGACGTTTTGCCTCGCCAAGGATGCCGGCTACAAGGTCGTGAGCCACATGATGCCCGACCTTCCCAACGTTGGCATGGAGCGCGACATCGACCAGTTTAGGGAGTACTTTGAGAACCCAGCCTTCAGGACCGACGGCCTCAAGATCTACCCCACCCTCGTCATCCGAGGAACTGGCCTGTACGAGCTGTGGCGGACGGGACGGTACCAAAACTACACCCCCAATGCGCTCATTGACCTGGTCGCCAGAATCATGGCGCTGATCCCGCCGTGGACGCGAATCTACCGTGTCCAGCGAGATATCCCGATGCCCCTGGTTACTTCTGGTGTCGAGAATGGCAACCTGCGAGAGCTGGCGCTGGCGAGGATGAAGGACTTTGGAACGACGTGTCGCGACGTGCGGACTCGCGAAGTCGGCGTCAACGAGATCAAGAACAAGATTAGACCCAACCAGATTGAACTGGTCCGGAGAGACTACGTCGCCAACGGCGGCTGGGAGACGTTCCTGGCTTACGAGGACCCCAAGCAGGATATCCTGGTCGGTCTGCTGCGGCTGCGCAAGTGCACGGAAAAGTACACGTACCGCGAGGAGCTCACGGGCCAGCCCACCAGCATGGTACGAGAGCTTCACGTCTACGGCACGGCGGTCCCGGTGCACGCCCGCGACCCGCGCAAGTTCCAGCACCAGGGCTTCGGCACGCTCCTGATGGAGGAGGCGGAGAGGATCGCGAGAGAGGAGCACGGCAGCGACAAGCTCAGCGTCATCTCGGGCGTGGGCGTGAGGAGCTATTACCGGAAGCTCGGATTCTGGCTGGACGGGCCATATATGAGCAAGTGGCTGGATGGCCGCGAGCAGGAGGCCTAAGGGAGATTGTAAATGCTTCCATTGCAGATTCCTGGGAACGCTCGGTGGAGGCAGTATGTGTGAATGATGCAGAGGAGGCATACTTTGGAAAAATACCCGTCTTGCGGTAAAGGCAGGCAAACAGGCGGATACGGAGCAAGGCGCATGAGGACAATTTATGATACTTATGAAAGCAATACAAACCATAACTGTTTAAAGACGGTAGTTGGTGATGGAGTCTCGTCTCACAGCTGTGCCTCAAGGCGTGCCTGTTGCTGTTTCGCACTTTAATGTCCGGCGAGAGTCGGGGCCGGTGGATGGAACTCGGGCGGATGCTGCCGAATGGGGAAGGTCCATCGGCCCCGCTGCCGTCCCGCACCACCCGTTGTGTTGCCGGAAGGGTGTCATGGCGTGTCACCGTCATTTATGGGTGATTGACCATATGATGAATGGAGCTGATGAGCTGACGAGCTGACGCTGCTGTTGAAAATAAGAAGCGCGTTTAGCTAGGCTTGCTGTCAATTTCACACCTGACTCCTCAACAGTTGTGGCTCAACGTCGCTCGCCATCTGCAGTTGAACTGCAGCATTCAGTGCCGTGAATAACAACGCTGTCTGACGGCCCCGAAAGGCTGGACGTACCTCTGAAACTGTTGCCCAAGAGGACTCTCACCTTGGAAGAATGCCATGCTTTTGTTTTTGGCCCAGTCACGGGCTCCATCCTGAGCAGGAGAGCGGTCAAGGCCGCTCGTGGCTTGGTGAGTTTTACGGGGAAACCCGCTGTGATGTCGTCAGAGGATGCAGTCGCCGACCTAGAGGACGAGTACAGCACTTGCATGACCTGGGACCGACGATTGACTGCCCACGTCCACGTGAGGGCAGCGGTTGGCCACGACGACCTCGGCGCGATGTTCGGGACTGACCCGGCGGAGTCGTACTTCCGGTAGCTGTTCCTCTGCTGCCAGATGCTCAAGCGGGGGGGCTTCACGGCCATCCAGGATGTGCAAGGGCCAGAAAGGCTCTCCTCCTGGGGCTCTGGTGATTCCTGCCAACCATTATAGACCGGGGAGACAGACGGTCGGGACACGGCGGCGCGGAGCTGCTGGGTCCGCTTGTTGGCGGAGCAGAGCCGGGAGTCTGGTAAGGGGGCCCGGGGGGACCCAGCAGGGGAGACGGCGAGCCGCATAATCGGAGAGGTCCGGTTTATGGGTATAGCTGCGGGCAAGAGGTCTGCAGTTATATAGTATATGCTCATTTCCAATGACAAGCTGCAGAAGGCTGTGTCCATCTTCTGGATGAAGTTGAATTCATTCACCTTTGCTCCGCGGACATTCCGTGCCGCCGTGCCATTGGCCCAGCGGCGTTAGTCAGCCGAGCTCCAGCATCCAACGACAGGCCAACTCGCACTCTCCAATCCTCCTCCTCCTCCTTCTCAACCTCGACCACCAGACGACCGAGCTGGATGGCGATGCCGCGCCATTGCCATGTCCCCCCGTCTCCATGACGCCGTTCCCGACTCGACGACGGGCGTCCTGCCCGTGATCCCGGCCGACACGCCGCTGCCGGACCGGGATCCCCGGAGCAACGCCGCGACCGCCGCCTCGGCCGCCGGCGTCCGCGCCCTCAGCGCCCAGGTCGTCGCCTTTTACTTCCGCGCCCCGGCAAAGGCCTTTTTCCGCACCCGCGTCGACTACCTGGCCTACGCCCGCATCGTCCACCAGGCGCACATCAACGCCATGCTCAAGGCCCTCGCCGCCGACGCCTCCGTCTCGCGCCTCGACTCGCTGCGGCGCCAGGCCTGGCTGCTCCTGCGCAGCACGACGCCGGGGGTCCTGACGTCGGCGATCCGTCAGCAGGGCTGGAGTATCGTGCCGCACCAGATCCTGCCGCCCCTCATCGCAAACATTGGCGTCGGCGCCGTCCTCTACACCAGCTACCTCCAGATCCTCGGCCGCCTGCACGAGCAGAGCGGCCAGGCCCGCAAGCGTGTGTATCCGCCGCCCCAGCCGGCGCACACCTTCACCGCCGGCCTCATCGCCGGAGGCCTGCAGAGCCTCCTCGCCGCGCCGCTCGACGCCCTCCAGGCCCGCTACGACCACCGCGACCTCATGCCCAACGACGGCAGCGGCAAGCCCCGGAGCATGTGGACCTTTGGCTCCGAGAAGCTCCGCGAGATTGGCCTCCGCGGCATCTTTGCCGGCTGGAGCCTGTCCTTTGCCAAGGACAGCCTCGGCAGCGCCGTCTTCTTCAGCGCCTTTGAGTACATCAAGGGCCAGGCCTACTACCGCTTCGTCACCTGGTACTACGGCGGCCTCGCCGAGGACATTGTCGACGTCCTCGCCATGAAGCGGCCCACGCCCGCGCCCGCATCCGCGTCCGCGTCCGCGTCCACCCACCGCCATCCGGACCACCGGTCCCCGGACTGCTCCCCGGACAGGCCCCCCGATGATCAAATCACCCTCATCCGCCCGCACTACGCCATCGAGCCCATGTTCCTGCTCCTAGCCGGCATCAACGCCTCCTTTGCCCAGCAGGTCCTGCTGCACCCCCTCACCCACTTCCAGGTCAAGCACTGGGACCACCTCGAGGAGCTCGACGCAAAGGCCGCCCGCCTCCGCGCCCGGGCCGTCGCCAACCCGGACCAGCCCCGCCGCCGCTGGCGCATGATCCGCGCCTACTACCACGCCTACCAGGAGACCTGGGCCGCCTGCTCCGCTGAGGCTGCCGCCGAGGGCCTGACCCTGAGCCGGTGGCTCTACCGCGGCTTCTGGTGGAACGCCGTCCGCCAGGTGCCCAGCACCAGCGCCGGCCTCATCATCTTTGAGCTGATCCGGCGCAAGTACGGCTTTGGCGCCGAGGAGGTCCGAATCACAAAGGGCGGATACGACATCTTGCTCCACTGAGGGCTTGTTGTGCTTTGTGTGATCAGCATATTAGACTGGTGTTGAGAAAGCGGAGCATGATTGCTAGCGAATGGCGTTGCATTGTATCTTGGAGTGGCTTTGTGTTTCTTTCCCCTTTGATACTCGCAGTTTTGTACCCATAGACTCATCTCCCTTTTCTCCCAAAGGAGCGGCTCTGGTTGGCCCCCTCAACGACATGACATTAGACAATGGTACCTCGACGGTGTTGCATCTCGACTCAATATAACGACTTGCTTCTCGCTCTGTGGCCCACCAGACACCAACTTGCCGGCGTAGAGTTCCATCTTGCGCAACATCGAGGCTCATGCGCTCAGATGTTCCACTAGAAGCGCTGCCTCTTGTCGTAATCAGAGAAGTGATTTCGTATCCTCCACAACAACCTGCCAAACGCATGGCAGCCTTCTCTCTCGAGTCCCAACATGAGCCCCTCGGTGTCCTCCCATAGCTTTGGTAGCATGGGCGACCACTGCCTACGGTTCGTGAACGAGATGTCAAGCCAAAACATATCGGGGCTAGTGAGAGGGAAACGAGACGTGGGTTACTAGCCGCTTAATGCGAGACGTCAGCTTGAGGAGATCATCCAGCCAGTGCAGATTAATTCTGAAGACGATGGAGTTGCGTATGCCATTGCGCGGCATCATCGCCAACAGACCCTTTCACACACTGCTTGATCTGTAATGCAATCTGAAGACTAGACCGGGAGACGGACATGTTTTGTTGTAGAAATCCGTCTACAACTTGCAACTCCCTCCACTAAGCCAAACGATCGTAATTTCGCGTAATGCTTTCTCAGAGTAAAGCCCTTCCATTAGACCTCATCGCTGCCAACGGCAGACAACGGAGGAACGGTTCACAACAGGCCGGGACCAAGAGTAACAGACCGTAAAACCAATGTCGTATGAAGAAGAAGAAGAAGATATGCTGATCAATTCCTACAAGATTCACCCCCCGGACCTGCTACCTCTTCTCCAGCAGGCGTCCCCTGTGTACATGCTCCAAGACAGCTTTCTCACAGAGAAACATACAGCCCACAAAGAACCATTTGCCTCCCTTCGCCAGACCGTTCCTTTCCGTTACCGACCCGATCCTTTGCCGCCTGCCTGCCTGCCTGCCTGCCTCCCCTCCACATGCCGTCTCCAACCAGGCCCCTTCCCCCCCTTAAAAAAGAACCGCGCAAGATCCTTGAACTCCAAGTGCAAAACCAAAAAGGTACATCCAGGTGTGCGCATGCAAGACGTCCCCATCCGCAGCTGAGCTGAATTACTGAGTGACTGAGTGACCGAGTAGCCGAGTGGCCGCCGGGCTCATCGCTGTGCCTTCTAGCCACGTGAGCCCCCCGAGCCGCCGCCAAAGTCCACCTCTCGATCCGGGAGGTGCTTCTTCTCTTTGCGGCTCTTGACGACAAACTCGGACATGATCTGGATGTGATCCGCGGGGAAGTGCCAGTTGGGAAAGGCAGGGACACGCTTGAGGTACTCTGGGTCGGGGGCACCCAGCACATCCACCACCTCGAGCGTGTTGGTAGAGTACCAGATGTAGTCGATGACATCGGCGAATCCGGGTGTGTAGTTGGTAAAGGGCATTTCGTCGGCCGTGTTCTTGATGTGCGCGTACGAGTCGCGGAGGCTGAAAGGGTGCTCGATGCCGTCGCGTGTGAAGCTACCGTACTGGTAACTGCTGAGGTCGAGATGGTCGGGCGGCACGCGGCCCATGGACATGAGTTCATACACTGACGAGTCCTCCGTCGAGTTGAAGTCACCGCATACCATGAGGGGGATTTCCGTGTTGGTTCGGTACTCCTGGCTCGGCGCCGGCTCAGCTTGCGGCGGCGGCGCCTCGTCGTCGTCCGAGGGTAGCACAATCATCTTCTTGTCCTTGACGGCCGGCCACCGGGCGTACTTTTCTGCCAGCTTGGTAACGTGTTCCATCAGGATACCCGTCTGGATCACCTTGACGTCGGCTAGCGCCGAGTCCCACGTCAGGTGCACGTTGACGAGAATGAAGCGAGCGCCGGTGAGGCGTGACTCGAAGAAGCAGATGACGGCAATGTTGTCCTTGGGCATCACTCGGTTGAAGACGTCGTGTTGGTTCTTCATGTCGGGTCGGTTGATGGCGATGGTGGCGAACTCAATGAGCTGCTTATCGAGCAGAATGAACTTGCTCTGCTTGTAGAAGACGGCGCATCCGTCCACGGACTGGGCGTCCTTCTCTGACATGGTCCTGGCGCGCGACTTGGGCCAGTGGACGCCTTTGTAGTCCATCTGGGCCAGCTCGGGGCTGAAGTCCTCCTTAAAGGCGTCGGTCGAGACCTCCTGGAGTGCGAGGAAGTCCGCGTCACGGAAGCGCAGCTCTTCCATGATGCAGTCTTTGCGATACTCCCAGTTGAGGGCGCTGGTCGGCGTGTATCCGTACGTCTGCGAAGTCGCGTACTTGTCGCATAGCACGTTCCATGAGAAGACCTTGATCCTTTCCAGATTGGGCGAGACATCTTCTTGGAGTATGATTTCCTTTCGTGGCGAAGGAGGCATAGGAACTGCAACGGTCTTGTTAGCATCAACGTCTCACGTATAATCAACCAGTTACTGGGGTCTCCGCATTTCTTAGACATACTGGGTGCGCCCTCTCGCAGGGCATTGATGATGCTCTTGGTGCCCTTCTCCATAATCTCCTGCTTCACGTTGGGCTCCAGCGGGTTACCCTCGATACCGAGCATCTCTAGCATGTGTAGAGAGCCCAGCTCGTAGGGCAATTCCTGAATGTTGTTGTTGAACAGAAGTAGATGCTTCAGGTAGGTGCACATGCCAATCTCTGGGGGCAGTTCCGAAATCTGGTTGAAGGAGGCATCGAAGTGACGCAGTTGTCGTAGCTCGCCGATTTCCTTGGGAAGGCGGGTAAGCTTGTTCGAGGCGATGTAGAGTTCGTTGAGAAACTGGTACTTGAAAAGCTCGGGGGACAGGTTCCGGAGTCCCTGTCCACTCATGTCCATGTTGTGCCAGTCCTGCCGTCTCGTCTGCCTATCCACTGCCCAAGGCTGTATTCTATCGGCGGTGTTGTTCTCGCCGTCGGCTTGTGCTCGCACAGGATTAGGTGGGGGCCCTCCAATGCCCCTGTTCTCAGAAGCTTTGAGCCTAGCATAGTAATGAGGTTGTTGTTGATCAATCATGGCAGTGTGGGCTTTGTCGGCCTCCTTTTGCATGCGGAGCTGTTCCTGCCACATCTCGTTGGGCGGGGCCTGTCCAGCTCTTGGGGTTCCGGAGTGGCCATTTTGGAGGGTGTTGTTGCCGAAGGAGTTGGAGTTGGAGAGAACGCCAGAGGCAAAGGGCGAGTGGTGGCCAAGGCCGTTGGTGTTTCCAAGGCCATGGTCGTGCTGGAGGCCCTGATGGTGCTGTGTCTGCGAGGGATGTTGGTGTTGCGCGTGCTGTTGAAAGTTGTAGAGCAGATTGGGGAGTCCCCGCCCAGCACCATTCAGCCGGGCATTGTGGCCCTGCTGATGGTTTTGGGAGTACATGCCGGTGCAAGTCTCGCTATCCGGCGGCGGGGGTGAGAGTGAGCCGGTGCGTACGGTGCGGGAAGGGAGTCGGTTTTAGTTGGGCTGCACGGGCGACGAGCTCGGTAGTAGCGGATGATGGAATCCAGATGAGTTTAAAGGAGGTGGGCGGTTACGTGTTAACAAGGTGGTCCAGCTGGTGTCAGTCATCGGCCTTCTGGGGAAGCGCGGCGACGAGGCTGGTGGATACAGGCTACTTGGCCTCGGTGGCTCAGCCGCGGATCGTGACGAGGGACGACGGTTCGGACAAGCTACGTCTGCGCATGGGTCTACTAGACCAGGACATATGTGCTTGTTGGCGTCTTGAGTGAGCTCGAGCTGGAGAGGTGTTGCTGGCAGTGGTGGACAGCGTCAAACGGCCGGGGGGTTGGTGTGGATATGATGCGGCAAGCTTGCTGGGAGGGTCTTGGGCCGCCGAAGCTGGAGAACAGCGGGGTGCAGAAGCTGAAGCCGAGCCGGCGGGTGAGGATGGATAAGACTGTCCGAAAGAGCCTGGGAGACGGCCGAGTGTCAGCCAATCGAGTTTTTCGCAAGTGAGGCTGAGGGCGCGCGGGCCAGATGACGAGACTTGGGGATGGAGGAGGGGGGGATCCAAGCTTTAGCAGCCGGGGGGTGGTTAAGGTGGCCTTGTGGCGAGGCTGGATTGGGAGAGGAGGGCGATACGTACGGTACGGAGCGGGCGTCGTCGAGCGAGATAAGGGCTAGATTTCAACTGATACTTGAAGAGAAGAATGGCGGCCGATATTGACGAGATTGCGGCGAATGCGGGAGCCGGAGTTGCATGCTGGTGTCACTTGCGATGCAAGACGTGCCCGACGAGCGGAATCGTGATCACGTGCGGGGAGTTGCTCCGCATTGGTCATGGAAGGGCGGTGCGGTGCGGCTGCCAAATCACGTGAAGATGCTGAATCGCGGATAAGGTTGTCAGCCTCATCACAAGCAAATGGAGGCTCAGATTGACGAGAGACGGTGAAGACGCGGTGAAGAGAAAACGATCCAATGCGCCAGTGAAGGAGGATGGCAGATGGTAGCGACACGATGGAGAGAGCGATTCACGATGCAGAGTATCCGTATCCGTATCCGTGTGTGATTAACCTTTGTCCCTGGCGGATGCTGCATCCGTTGATGATGAATAGCCACGATGCAGCGACCCAGGCATAAGCTTCATAGTCACGTACATTAGTGCAGTGCATTTGAATGGTGATGTGCAGTCGGGACTCGGACGGGAGCTGCCGTGTGCATGGGCCAAGCAAGGGGAATGGCGCATTGCATTGATTGTGAAGGTTGGACTTTGAAGAGCAGGATGACGACAAGCAATGGATGCCATTTCACACATGCATGCGCTTCAGCTTCCAGACAGAGCCCTCGGACTGGAACCCAGGCGTGCGTTTGGAACTATTGATGCTTGAGGCGGACACTAGCAGGCAAACTGGCGAGGAGCTGCGAGTGTTCTGCAGGAGTATATGCGTTTCAGTCTGCTACCTAAGTTTATGTACCTACCTATTCAAGCGAGGACAGATGGCGATTGGACTGCCTTGGGCGTTGAGGAGCGTGATACCGCTCCAAGATGTGCATACCCGTGTGCGTAACTTACATGGCAGAGCAATCGATCCCAATCTATCGAAAGTCAAGGCGGCTGTGAGGGTGTCGATCGCCAACGGGCGGGGGGATGGATCCGATTGGGAATGCCCGGCCGAGAAGCTGTCAACTGGTCAACTGACCAAAAGCCGAAGTCGTTTTGAGTCGCGTTGCGCATGTGCGTCGTTGCCAATATGGCTGCAAGCCAGCCAGCCAAGCGCATGCAAGGTGTAGATAGTACACCGTACAGAGGGTGGGATACCGATGCGATGCGATGCGATGTGGTGCAAGCTATAAAGTAGACTGCCTATCTTCCGTCCGCTCTCGCCTGTCCACCTACTCACCTGCTCATCTGCTCACCTGCTCACCTGCTCACCTGCTCACCTGCTCACCTGCTTACTTGCTCATCTGTTCTGTTGTTGGCTCCTATCGACAACAAGTTGCCGTCGAGATTGACGTGTGCGACTAGGCCGCGTTTCGTCTCCAAGACTGCGCCCCGGACGTCTCACCATTGTTGGAAAGACGGAACGAACCAGGGGCCCAGCCTCTGTGTCTGTACTATGCTACCTATGTAACCTGTACATATTACTACTACCCTACCTAGGTAGGTAGGTATGTAGGTACGTTGCAGCAGGGTCTGGAGATGGGCCGGCCCCGTGGTAATTAATAAGAGTAGTTGCAGCCGCAGTACGGATTACGCAGTAGGCTCCGAGTCGACTGACGGGCAGAGACAATAGAGACAACATCGGCATCTCGTATTCGCGCCCAACCTTGGCTGGAGACTCTTCTCTCCCGTCGTCCCGCCCGGAAAGGAGCCCGGTTGGCAGTTGGTCGATAGAGCCCTTGGATCGTCGGCTGATTAGCGCGCATTTCCAGCCCACCCTGGGCGACAAGCTCCAAGCCGAGCTCCAAGCCGAGCTCCAAGGCTCCAAGCATCAAACACGCACAGCAATAATTAAGACAAGCATCAAGCAAAGCGGCGGCGCCGCCGTTACTGGCTGGCTGGCTGGCTATTGGCCTTTGAATTTTCTTCCCCTTGAACCCCTGCGCAACCCATTTCCGCCTCTCTCCACCGGTTGGGTTCCAGGCACCCAAGCTGCCCATTTGGCGATCCCCTGCTTACATACATATCCATGTACCTGCCTACCTGCCAACCTACTGTACCAGGTATGCTGCGGGATGCATAGGTACCCTTTTTTTCTTCTTTGCTTTTCTTGCTGACGATTATACATACATGGCAGGGCCGTCAGTCTGATATCGCTCAATCCTGCCGCGTCACCTCATTCTCTCTTTGGTTGTGTGTTTTGCCTTTGCGTGAAAAAGACTCCCGTCCTGTTGATTGAAGAAGCGACGAGGCCGCAGTAGCCATTCCGCACCCATTCGAATCCCTATTTTACTTACCCTACCAGCCTACCGTACCCATCCCTCAATCCCCATTCCCCATCCACAACCGCAACATCCACCAAAGTTACAGCATAGTACAAGTACCGATACAGTCTGGAAACGACCGAGCACCCTAACGATCTGATAGAGCGAGGCCTAGAACGGCAATTTAGCGGGGAGAATACCACCTAGCGGCCCCCTACCATTTCTGGGCGTCCAGGCCTTTGTATCAGCCGGCATTCACCACTGGGAGAGTAGTACTATACAGTACTCTGTACCCAAGTTACCTTACTGTAGCAGTAACATCCAGCGCTACTGCGACTAATTACAGTAGGTACTGCGACTATTACTGCGACGGTTGCGGCCACCGCCGCGACCAACCATGTCGGAATGGAGCGGCTTCCTCTACTCGGGAGCCCCTTTATCTTCGCCGCTGTTTGGGGCTTCCTTTTCTCGCCGCCGCCGCCGTCGTCGTCGACAAGCTGAAGCCGAAGCCGAGGCCCAATCGCAGTCGCTGTCGTTGTCACTGTCACAGTTGCAGTCACAGCGCGTAGGGGAGGAGAGTGAAGCTGGTGCGGATCACGGGCAAAATCACGAGGCAGCGGTACTTCTTCATCACCGTCACCATCACCACCACCACCATCAACTCGGCTCCACTTCTGCTTCCACTTTCAGTGCGGCGCCCACTCCCACTCCCACGCCCACTCCCTCCCGCTCGACTACGCCTATTCCCACCTCCCCTGGCGGCCACCAGCAGCAGCCACATTCTCCTCTCCATCTCCATCCCAATTCCAATCCCAATCCTAATTCTAATCCCAATCCTCTCTCTCCTCCTCACCCTCCTCCTCCCCATTCCCATCCCCATCCACATCCCCACAACCTCTTACGCTCTGGCCCCTTTGCCAGTCGCCTTCTCTCCTCCCAATCGCGCCTCTCGAGCGCCGGTCTCGACGGCCGCTACTCTCTCGACGACTCGGCCATCATCACCACCACCGCCATCACTACTCTGACCATTACGCCCGACAACGCCCAGTCGCCGCCTGATTCGCGCCCCTCAACCGCCAGTTCGAGCACTTTTTCCCGTCTGCGTCGTCGCCCCAGCTTTCACAACACCAACACCAACACCAAGATCAGCCGCAACAGAAGCCCCAGCCCCAGCCCCCTCTCGAATCGCTCCTTTTCCGCCCGCTCTGCCACCACCCTGGCCGACTCTTCCAGGCCTAGTCGCCCACGCAACATCCATGCCCTCTCCGCCGCGGACCTGAAAAATGTCGCCATGCTTTCCCCCGACCTGCCCTCACTGGGTCCCTCGAAGCAGATAAACATGGCATTTCCTCCCCGCGCCGAGTCCGTCTCCTCGGCCAGCGCCGTCACCACCTTCTCCGCCCGCACCGGTCCTTCCGCCGATCACTCGGCCGACCATTCGGCTTCCTCCGACGACCCTCTGCAGAGGCCCTTCATCACCCGCAATGGCCGCTCCTATCTCAACGACCCGACCTTTCACTATCCTCTCCCCGTCGACCTCACCGAGTTGCACCGCCAAAATCTCCGCACCCTCCTCCTTATCCAGGTCTTTGGTGCTCCCCTCACTTCGCCTTCCATCCTCGAAAACCCCCCTCTCAAGGTCCTCGATATCGGCTGCGGCTCTGGCTTCTGGAGCATGATGTGCCATCGCTACTTCAAGGAGCGAGGCCATTCCGACGTTTCCTTTACAGGCATTGACATCATTCCCTCGCCTGCCGATAGCTGCCAGCCCGACAAGGACATGAATTGGACATATATTCGCCACAACGTCCTCAACACGCCCTGGCCCCTGCCGGATGATGAGTTTGATCTGGTCTTCATCAAGGACATCAATCTGTGCACCCCAAACACCCATCATCAGCTCTTTATAGAAGAGTATCTTCGCGTCCTTAAACCCGGCGGCACCGTAGAGATATGGGAGTGCGACGCCTCGATTCGCATGCTTCGGCCCCATGTGCCAAGCTCCCTGCCCGGCACCGAGGCGGCCAAGGAGCACGAAGCCGCCCTTGAAATCGGCGCCTATATCATGACGGCCAACACCCCGCTGTCCGCACCGCTCAATACCTTCCTCGTCGAGTACAACCATTGGCTCTCCAAGACACTCGAGCCTCGCCTCATCACGCCCGTACCTTGCGCCATTCTTGGACCCTTTCTGCTTCAAGAGGCTGACGTCCTCATGGACATCAAGTCGAAACGCATGGCGATACCTTTCGGCGAGGTCCGCTGGGAGCGCGAGGGTGTTGGTGGTGTCGTTACCAAGGACGGAAAGACGTACGTCGAGATGAAGGGCAAGGGCGCGCCGCACCAGCGCGTCGAGAAGAAGACGTTGACCCCCGTACAGAGCGCGGTCCGCCGCACTGCCCTTCAGACTGTCGTGCAGCAGATCCAGGCTCTGGAGCCAGCGCTGCGGGAGACGAGTGGCAAGAGCCAGGACGAGTGGGATGTCTGGCTCGGCAAGATGATGGCAGATCTCATGGGCGAAGGTGGTACCGGCTGGGGCGAGTGTCTCGAGGTCGGGACATGGTGCGCCAAGAAGAGAAGGCCCTCGAGCTCCTGAGGCGAAGAAGTGATGTGCGCTGCACCAGCTTCGAAGCATCAAAAAAAAGCAAAGAAGCCTCAGGGGCCGGCCAGCCTTTTGTAACATTGCTCCTCCTCACGTGGGGACATGTCCACTTCTGTTTCACCGCTCAACTGTTCCGATTCACGTCTGCTATCGCACAACTTCACCTGTGCCGCCCAAATGTCAAATCTACCCTGTATAAACTAATCTCTCTCGCTTTGGAACATTCATCTCTTCCGTCTCTTCTCGGTTATTACGCGCTATGCACCCGGGTCATAGCGTTTCCTCAAAGTCCGGTATCGTTTCAGGTAATACCTACACCTGGCGTATTAGCGAGTTCAACGCATGATGCTGTGCTGGACAAGAAAGGAGATGGAAACACGGCGCAGACTTCAAGTCCTAGTTGTTTGTATGGGCATTGACCCGGACTTGGTAGGGGCAAGTCCCACAGGTACCATGGAAGCATTCCATGTACATATTCCGGCAAGGCTTGCAACTCGCAAGACCAGCCAACTTTTCTTCTTGTTCCTTCTCTTCAATTTTTTTTTCTCTTTTGGGTTCTGGGCTATACATATGTTTGGGTAAATTGATGTGGGATGTCACTTAAATAGTATATGACGAAGGCATTGATGCGTGGGTGAACATTGCTCGTGTGTGTGTGCGTGGAAAGAAGGGGCCGCCTCCCATCCAGTCACGGGGTGATGCATCAACAAGAAAGTTATGTCGAAGAATCAACGATTGACTTACAGAGCCTCTATCTCTGGAGACGGTGGCAATTGTCAGCATAGCACGTAGCAATGGGGAGAACATCAACTTCCTGGCCAACGACATACCTTTCTTCACATACTCGGCTTGTTCAAGGCCGCGGCGGATGGCGTCCTCGTCACGCTCAGCGGCCCGGGACATGAAAGCTTTGTGCAGACGAGGGCGGAAGTAAGTAAAGCCTAGCGGATAGTCCCGGCCGAGGAAGAGGAGTTCTGTTGCGTGTTTGGTGAGCCTTTGGCATCCATGCTGTGGGCGTAGTGGATCATGTGGAATAGGGTGGCATGGCATGTACCTTTGTATATTGCAATGACTTGCCGCCGTAGCTCTGGTTGAGGAGGCTTCATCTTGTTAGGTCGTCGTCCAAGGCACGCCGCATTGTATGGATGAGACGAGCTGCTGACGATTACCAGGTGAGTTGAGCTACAGCTGGGTGTGATGACGTTAAGAGAGGAGCGCGAGTGCAACCAGCCAACTTGCATCAGCCACCCGTTAAAACCCCGCTGCAGCCACAGCTGCAAGGCTGCCCTCAAAGTAGACAGCCACACTCTTCTCATTCGCCATTTGAGAGCCGCATCACATCAACCGCCGATATCTCCCACGAGTAGCCGTCTCAAATCTTTGCCCTTTTACCTGGCCTTTATACATCGGCCCATGCACCGACGTATTAGGTGGATGGACCCGCGCAACTGACATCGCACCCAGTCAGGCTGGCAACAGAGGACCCCCCCTCCACGGCAGCAAGCAGTTGACTTTGGCCCAGCCATGGACCCCAGGACGGTGCGGAAGCTTTCAAATTACGTACCCGCGTACATATGCTTCCCGACGCTGAAGCGCTTCGGGCCCGCCCTTCTGCCGCGCAGTGCGTACCCGATCCTGCCGGGGGCGGGAGGGCCGCTGGCGCCGTCGGCTCGGGCCAAGGTGGAAAGCCTGACGCATCTCTACCATGACCTGGGCGTACTCGTCTTCGCGGGGGCGTCGGTCGAGCAGACGAACCAGATTGGCAAGATTATCGCGAGGAGTGTGAGGGATGGCGGCCCGGGGCGGCTGGCCAACGTGGTTTTACGGTATAAGGAAGGATTTGCAATGTATAGGTTGCCGACGGAAGATTGGTATATTGACCCGGTATTTGGCGCCAAGGTGAGTCCAATGGCTTTTCTCTCATCCACTCTGTTCTATACTTTACATTTACTAATTAGAACCGCAGTCGGGCGTTGTAACCAATGACGCCCTATATGATATGGCGCGAAGAGTGTCCATTGCGTGGGTTGACGACGTGGTGGCCGCTGGCAAGTTCCCAGACATTGTGATCCAAGAAGCCAGCGTCTCCTTATTCAAGGAGCAGGAGCCCCGAGGCATTCTCCATGTAAGCTCCCCATCGGAGCACAAGGGAGGCGTATCCAGAGAGAACTAACGCGGCACAGCAAACCATCAACGGCCCCCGTCGCCTGCCCGTCTGCGCCTTCATGTCCGCCAAGCAGCAGCCGGACTCGGTGGTGCTGCACTGCACCTTTTACACGGCCGGCACGAGCCAGTACGTCGGCTCGGCGCGGACGGTGCTGCACGTGCACCAGCGGCAGGAGGGCTTCCGGAGCCGGCTGCAGCGCGTGTACGGGCAGCGGCTGGGCGCGGTGGCGGCGTCGTTTCGGTCGCAGCCGGAGAGCCACCGGAGCGAGCTCGAGAGCGTCACGCATGCGCTGTGGAAGCTGGAGAGGGAGGTGTGGGCGGAGCGGTTCCGCGTGCCCGAGGAGTTCCAGCAGCTGGCGGACGGCGGCGGTGGGCTCGATCAGGGCCACGGGCGTGTCGGTGATGCCTCCTGGGAGTCCGGGGACGTGGCGGGTGGCGGCTGGGCGTCTGGAGGCCAGAGAAGGCGACGACCAGCCAACGCTGCAAGCAGGATGCAGGCGGGCTCACAGAGTGATGATGGCTTGACTCGTACCCTCAAGTCTGAGCGATTATGATAACTACGTGTTGTGCAGCGGCGTGTCTGGTAGATGGCATGAGTCTTTAGCGTTGCATTTAGAAGTTATACCAGCAAATGGAACAATGGCCTGATAATGTCCTTTCCTAGGCTGACAACAGACTCCCTACAAGCTGTGTAAATTCTTACCCACGTTTTTGTCCTCCGTTCCTTATCCCTGGAGTACTACAATGCCACTAGACTTGATAAACGCCCGATTGCCCTAGCACTGTGAGAGCAGGTGATGACGGGAAACGGTGCCAATTCCTCCCTGCTCCCACGTGTCGGCATAACCGTGCGTATACGTGGATTAGCAACGAGAATTGTTATTCCTTTAGCTAGACGTAGACTGCGTCAGCCCATCTCGGGACAGCAAGCGAAACGGACGGTGGAAGGAAGAAAAAAAAACCCCCCCCGCCTAACCAAGGCGTTTGACTCAAGCCGCCTGGCTGTAGAGCGTTAGACCCGGTGATCGCCCCAGGTCGGATTTTCCCTTTTCCCATCGGGGCAACACGCCCGATGAGGATCGTCATGGGAGAAGGGGAATTGAGTCCAAGCACAACGGACTAGTAAAATTGAAGCGTCAACATGGTAAGTAGGGCCCCGTCTCGTTTGTACTGTTTGCATAGCATACTTGGTAGAGGGCGAAAGTTTTGCGGCAGGAAGGTAGACTACCTACCTACCCCTACCTAGGTACCTAGATAGGTATGCACTACTGTACCTGTGTAAAGGGAGAATCCATTGAACACCCTGGTACAGTTCAGAGCACAGTCAGCTACGTATTTGCTGTTTACAACATGCACAGTGCCTGGGCTGTAAGAGGGGCATCTTTATTCTTGGAACTGCAAAGGCGGAAACATTTCTGACCACAATGTCACTGCTCCGTCGTAAAACGGGGCCAGAGGGGGTTGCACTTACAATACATATACCTATTCGCTACATACCCGGCATATGGATGTATGTATTCGTACACTTCAGTCAGCCTGCAGTGGGGGCTGATCGACGGAGCGAAGCGAAACACAGGTTGGCCTAAAACGCGGGGGCTTTGCAGCATGCAGCAGCCTGCCCAGAAGCAGCCTGGGAGTTGCAGGGTGCTTGAATGGCGGTGATGGTGATGATGGGCGGTTAGGGCGCATGAATCCGAGGGGTGGCATATCCGCACCCGCAACATACCTTACATACATGTACATACAGAGTAGCATCATGCTGTGATGGAAATCGACGAGGAGCAGCGCAAGGTCGGCATGCTGGCCTGGGCGCCGCCGAATCCATGCAGCACATGACGCTTATTATGCTGTGCTTGCATCGTGGCATCCACTGCAGCATCTTTTTTTTTTTTTTACTGGGCCCCTTTCAGGTCCATGGGACCCATGAATCTGTGAACCGTGAGCCCAGCGCGCGCTCCACCGCGTATGATTACACTGACTTGGTGGACATGATGATTTGCGTACGGAGCATGCACGCACTCCGTAGGCTTGAAGAACTGCACGCGTGGCCATCTGGATATTTGCCTGGAATTCCTATAACTTGGTAATTCGTACCTGGCACGCCTACCTACCTACCTAGGTAGATACCTTACTATAAGGTACATAGGTATGCAGGTAGGTAGAGGGGATTCGTAGTGGATAGATATCTGAAGCCATCGGCGGGACACATACCGGATAGGGCAACATCAAGACATATCGCGTGCCTACGGATACAGGGGACAGGGCTTGCTAGCGGCTCAATGTTTCCAGGCACTGTGCTTGGCTCTTGCAGGGGGGGACGGTACTTTTAACTAGCCTCTTGACCTCTCAACTGCCGGTGGAGGTGGCATCCAGACACACATCCAATCGAGGGCGGCTTGGGCAGCTGTCTGCGATTATGCACCTATCACGGGCATGTTTCCTCTGCAGCGCAGCTGCCTGGCTGAGTGTACAGTATGTACATGTAATTGGAGGTGGAACAGGCCACGATTGCTGCCCCTCCCTATGGCCTGGTCTGACCAAGCCTGCCCATGCCCAGCCCTGCAAGTCAGTTGTCCTCGACGGATAAGAGCCGTGGCAGCGCGTGCTATTTCTGGGTACTGCAACGGAGGCATTTCGTGTGGTGGGATGATGATCCCTGGGTCGTGCCTGTTTGGACTGGACTCAACGGCGGGCTTCTTTGGCTCTGGTGCACCGTGCTTCGGACAGTGTGAGCTGTCGCGGGCTGGAGTTGTGTGGCTCCCTGCAGCGTCGCGTAGCCAAGTTATGTGTCAAGCTGCGTTGGACAGGGGGAGATCTCCGCTAGCTCCACGAATTGCTATGCTGTGCGTGCATCTGATACCTAGGTACCTACCTACCTACCTAGGTACCTAGGTAGCTGGGTATCCGTACATGTTGTATTCGTTATCAGTTGCCAGCGCATTCTTGGAGCATTCACATCCACTGGAACAGACGAGGATTCCGCCGTTTGTTGTGTTGGGTTGTGTTGTATTGTGCTGTGTTGTGATGTGTCGTTGTAGGCGCAAGGCGCAGTTAGGTACTCGGGAGGCCAGCAATCGTCCATGTGTTTGGCGCTATTTCCCCCTAACGTCCCTGTCTGATGTCCACGACTTCTCATTGTCATCGGCGGCTATTCACCCGTCTCTGCGCGGCTGTTCCATTGCCAAGTGAGGCTCGTCTTGGCAGTCGGCAGAGACACTGTCCTGAACCGACCCGCATCTTGCTGATCGCCATCGCCCGGCATCGAGGGCAAAACGGCCGTGATGTTGTAAGTAAACAGAGCGAACCACCCCGTGAATGAAACCTGCCGGTACCATACTCCGTACATCATACACTATGATGACGGGTAATGCTCCCCGGCAGCCGTGCCAGCCTTGATCTATCATACTTATGCCCTGCTCACCGTGCTCGTACTCGTGCTCATGCTCGTGCTCATGCTTCTTGCCCTGCTCTCCAAGGTAGTGACTGTGTAATCTGTAATGAGTAATGGCAATGGAGGGCCGCTATCAGAAAGCTTAACCCTACGCTCGGCGATCCCATTCGTTCAAATCACCCGGGCATTCTCCCCTTTCCAGTTGCACGGCATTGGCTTAGCTGGGTAGCCGGTCTAGCAGCGGCGACGTGTTGTACGCCATTTCGCCATTTGGTGGGCACCTGCGACGTCTCGAGGTTTCATCGTTTCATCGCCTAGGCTTGTTGTTAGCCGCCACGGGACTTGTGCCATGACGACATCCGCCCCGAACAGGGCTGCCTGCCTGCCTGCCAAGTACTGACTCGGAGGAGGAGGAGGAGAACAAGTCGTGAATGATGATAACGCGTTAAAAGAAAGAGAGAGAGAGGCTGGTCTCCATCTTGGGTACGCAAGCACAGCAGCGACAGGACAGTGTTGCCTGGACGGTGTTTTAATGCTGCCTGTTGGCGTCTCGGCGGGTTTCCGGCTGTGGCTGCCACGGCTTGTGATTGCAATGGGCGTCTGATTCATCATTCGATCAAGTTACCCGACCCGTCTGTACGGAGCCATGTACTGTAATCTGTAGTCTAATTACAGTCCTTAGGCGTAGCTTGTCGTTGTCGATGCTGCTTTTGCTTCTCGTCCACATTGTCCTTCTGTCGCTTTTATGCATGTTCAGGGCAGAAGTTGAGTTGGTTGGCCGTTGGAACGACCGAGTCGGCAACAACACAGCACCGCACCGCATGTGTATGAGAGAGAGAGAGAGAGAGAGAGAGAGAGAGAGAGACTGTGGTAGGTACATGATAAGCCCAGATAATAAGATTCCAGACAATGAGATGCCAATCTCAGCAGCCGCACGCACATCTTCATCCTACAGTAGGTTCTTCCTCCCACGCGCCCACCCATTTTTGGGCCTGTCTGTCCTGCGATGCCTCCAGGTACGCACTCGATACCTCCGGCACTGCTGCCTCCCCACCATCGTCGTGGCGTGCCTCAAGTAGACCCCAAGTCGCCTGCGCTTTTGGGACGGACGAGTAAGTGGCACAGTGCGACCCAGAATGGCCCGCCCGCTTCTCCATTATTCCCGTCCCATCTTCCCTTCCATCTTACCACTTGCATCCTTTCATTCCTGCCTCCAAAAATCTCCTCCTGGTTCACCACCACCACCACCACCACCACCACCATCTCCGTCGTTGTCGTCGTTCTCCACCATCCCCCCCAACACACCAACCCGCCCAGACGACCAGCTGCCAGCAACGCCGCACAACGTGCCCTCGGCGAGGCATCGACTGCCAAGGGGGACTCTCTGTCATTCTCTCGACAACGCCTGTTTTCTTATCAACCACTTCTCTCCATCGTTGTCGCCCCTCCCGCAGGCCGCATCGGGAATCGTCGTCGCCGAATGCACATGCCAAAGGACAACAACTTCGACGCCCGCTGCTCCGCCATCGCCATCGACATCGTCATCGCCAACAGCAATATTCCCGCGTCTCTACCTGTTCCTTTCCTCTTGCCCGCCGCCTCCGACGACTGCTGGACCCCATCCACGCCTGTCTGGACTCCTTGACCGGATAGCACCTCAATCCTGAGTTTCGGGCTTGACCCCATCTCCACTGCCCAGCCTGGCTCGCTCATCCGCTGTCTGCGCTCCTGGGTCTGCCTTGCTCAGCGGTCCTCGGTCCAGCCAGTCCAGCGGAATTGAGCTCAAGACACTGCGCATGCCTCGCGCCTCGGCCTCAGGCAAGCGACAGCAAGGCAGTCAGCGCGAAACCCGCCATGAGAATGGGCTTGTAGGCCCGACCAAGCGTCACTCCGACAAGAAGACCCAGGGGCCTCTCGACGGCTCTGCCCGCCGACCCGACCATGTCGGCGCCGGTGCCGCACAGCCGTCGACGCCCTCCAACATCGCAAACGTCCAGGCCGGTGCCAACGCCAATGCCAACGCCAACACCCTCCCCAGCGGTCTCCCCAAGCACCAGATCCCCGACGACGCCTCCAACGATTCTCGCTCCAACGATGACTCCCTCCGCCGGTCCTCTCTTGGCACTGGCTCGGAGACCTCCGAGTCGTGCAATTCCCTCCCGGGCGCCAATGGCCTCGTCGACGCCGGCCACCGTCAGATAGATGTCAATGCTCTCAAGAACGCTGATGTGCACCGCGACTCGGGCCCCTTTGAGTTGGCCACCACTGTCCTCAAGTCACTCCCCATGCAGGACACTCTTGCCATTCTCATCATCCTTATGCATGTCCCCTCGCTGTCTCTGACCATCATCTACACCATGTTTACCTTTCTTACCTTCGTCCCCCCCGTCACCACCAGCTCCGGTATGAACATCAACCTCGCAGAAATCTTTGACGGTAACTCGACCACGCCCTCGCTCGTCACTGTCCTATGCATGGACTTTTTCTTCCTCTTGATATGGCTCTTCCTCTGGGGCCCCATTCAAGACGCCATCCTGGACTTTGCCAAGCCCGTCATCGCCATTACGCTTGGCGGCGGGACCAGCACGAGAAACGGCACGTCGAGGGGACTCACCACTTGCTTCACCTGGGTCATATGTCATCATATGCTTCGAGGAACCAAGGCACATTGGGGAAGGGTCGTCCGCCATATTCCCGAAAAGTGGCGCCTTCCCTCCGTCTTCAACGATCCTCTTGAGCCTCCTGCCAACCTGTACGATAAGAGAAGTGCATATGGTTGGGTTCGAAGTGTCTTGGCGATTCATATCCTCACCCAGGGTATCGTCCGCTACGTGCGGGAGTGGTACTTGAGGCGTGAAAAGGCCAACGCATCGGCGGGGCCTAGTGATCCCGAGGCTGCAAAGACGGCGGGTGTAGCTGGCGACGCTGGCAACGACGCGGGCTTTGCAACACCGGACACGGAGCTCAACACATCACCAGCGCCTCAGATGCCAACTAGTAAAAAGAAGAGAAAACAAAGCACCCAGGTTCGCCTGCAGCAGCCCTTGTGGGCGGCGCTCGCGAGCACAAAGATTGTGGTGGTCAAGGAGTATGAGTTATCGCATGCCTCGTCAGAGTCGGCAGGCTCCAACGCCACAGACATTCACAACCTAGGAAACGCCCCATTCAACAACCAACCCGGTCAGATTTGGATATCTTATATCGGCAGCGACGAAGTATGTTTTAGCACCAGCCATTTCCCCGAAAGCGACGACGAAGACTCCCAACCCTTGGATCTCAAGAACCACTCTAGCCGCCCATCCGGCATTGATTTGTCGAAGCCGTTTTACGTGCGCGTGAACAATGCCTTTTGGCAGCCTACGCGCATCTTTGCCGTCCAGGACGCCACCGAGGATAGTGCCGAGGGAACTCGATGGACCGGTGACATTTACGGGTTGCGGCCCGCTTCCAAGTACGTGTGCGAGTTTGTGGATACCAAGACGGACAAGGTCATCTTCACGTCGAGCATTCGAACCATCCAGGAAACCTTGAGAGAAACCGATGGAGCGGCAGCCGCTGTGCCAAACGGGCAGCGGTCCCTTCGACCCGACTCCCCCGCAACGACCCTCAAGACTTCCATCGCCGCCGCCGATGCCAAGCTGTCCGATGAAAAATCCCGACTCAAGACGTTGCGCAAGGAGTGGAAAACCCGGATCAACGCCATCAAAAAAGACATTGAGCTCACCGACAACCAGCTCGCCTCAGCCGGAAACCACGACGAAAAGTACAAGCAGAAGATCCGGCAGCAGGAGACTCAGAAGGCTCAGGCTGAACGAGATACGGAGCAGCTTGCGGAGCAGCTCAAGAACTTTGACGGTGCCCCGGAGCTCGCCGACCGCAAGAAGAAGCTCGAGAAAGCGTACAATGCCGAGAAGAAGGTGTATGACACCGCGCAGAAGTCGTATAAGGAATACAAAGCCGGGCTCGAGAAGGAGATCAAGGCCAAGGAAGTCGAAAAGTCAAACCTCAACAGTCGACGCAACAAGATCGCTACCCGAATTGCCAAGGTGGAGAATGAGCTGTCCAACATTGCCGATGCCAACAACCGCGGGCTCGACGAAGCTGAGCGGCGGAAGCAGGAACGCGCCGTGTGGCTCGAGCACGTCCGGGCGATTGAGGCTAACTACAACGAACGACTGGCTCTTGTGCGAGCCACCAACGAGAACCGGATCGAGGCTATCCAGACTGCGCAGTCGCAACTGCATCGGTTCCACGACTTCGTGAGCTCGACCAACGGGATGATGCCTCTTGAGATGGCGGAAGCCATGCACCAGCCTCCCCACGGAGTCGGCGCGCCCTTTGCCCAAACAAGCTCGTGGGGCCTCAATCCGGCAGCCTCGCCTCACTACCCGACTGGCATGTGGCAGGGCTCCAATGATATGCTTCCCTCGACTTCTGCGCCCCCTCTGGCATCGGCATCGACGTGGCCTCCCGCACCAACTGCGCCGCCCTTTGAGCCGCGCGCTTCAAGGTCTCGGGGCCGCAGCTCCAGCATGCTGAGCAACGTCAGCGGGTTCACTCAGTCGAGCGACGAAGGCGATGGATCGCCCGCTGGAGTGCAGTATGGACAGTATCAGTACCCGGGACACATGTACGGCGCCAGTAGCAGTGGTAGTGGAAGCAGCGGTGACCCGACTAGTCCGCGGTGAACGATTGGCCTGCCACCAGAGTCACACTGAGGATGGCTAGCGTAGATGGAGGGCGGATACGGTTATCGTGTAGCGCTTTGTGGGTGAATCGAAAAGTCGTGACTTTGTTTCTTACCAATGCCGTCTACGTATATGTGATGTCTATTACACCCGATGGTGTCTGTAGTGTGATGTCGGGTGATGAATTATCATCATCTCTAGACTTTGTACCAGCTGTACAAAACCCGCTGCATCACGAGTACTTGCATGCGCAAGGGTATGCCCAATCTCAACATCGACTAAAATCTACATACATATTAGTAGTAAAGGAATTTATTTCCATGTTGGGGACGTTCAGTTACCTTAGGACTAAAGTCAGGTACCCGTGCCACAACCGCGTTTCAGCCACACAGTAACAGGGGAACCCCGGGAGCACGCGCCACGCCAGCGCCAACAAGCAACCACCTACCAATTGTGTAGCTACACCTCCGACTCCTGCATCCGTGACCCTCACTACGTACTCGCTCCATTGCGACTGTCGCCAAACGCCCCCCTTTGCCTCCGGTTCTTGCGCACGCGCGCATTGTTGTAGATGCGGCGACCCCTGCTACTGTAATCGTCCCGTTCTGGACATGACTCTCGAAGAGCCATGGATTTCGTACGTCGCTTCCTGCACTTACCCATGTTGAGACGCCGTCTTCGTGGCCCGTCCAAGCAGCGCCTGTGCTAACATGTCATGTTCTTCGCTCGCAGTGGTCGCGACTACTAAGTCCCCTCTCCTCCGGGAGCTCTCGCAAGGACCTGGCCAAGGACCCTGCCAAGCGCCTTCATCGGTTTGAGAAGGAGTATGGCCATCTCCTGGTAGGGACCCCTCCTCTCGTCAAGCTGCTGCCCCTGTTTCCTCCCCTTGCTGATGGCTCAAAGTCGACATGGCGGACCTCGTCCAACCTGTCCCGCGATAGCGAAGCCGCCGATACTCTCGAGATCCGACTCCAAGAGCTTACCAACATCTTGAGCGACGAGAACCGCCGTCCGCTGCCGCATCCGTGCATCCAATACGCCTCGCTCAAGCAAATATACGTTCCCATTGGCAAGATTGCCACCACCTCGAACAACGAATGGATTATAAAGGAGGCCGTTCTGTTCTTCGCAACGCTCATTGAGAGTGAGGAAGAGGCATTTGTCGAGAGCCCGACCTTTTCCACCAGTCTGACGAACCTCCTCGTCCGCATCACGGGCGCCAATAGCGTGCGCCTCGGCCTCGATACCGAATCTCGCGTCGTCGAGCTGGCCTTTAACATCACCACCAAGATCCGCCTCGAGCCGGACATCCTGCCGGCGTGGTTCAAGACGCAGCGCCAGGGACAGAACCACAGGGACGATAGGGGCCAGGATGCCCAGGAGGCCTTTGAAGGCCGCACCCAGCGCGCCGACTTCCCCCTGTTCTATATCCTGGTGGACTACATCCACCACGAGGGCAAGGTGGGCGACTTTGCGCGCACCGGGCTGCTGTACATTATCGAGGCGGCCTCGAGCTCCGGTGCGCTCGAGCAGTGGATTGTCGAGAGCGACCTGTCGACGCGCATGGCTACTGGACTCGGTGCTCTCTACAGCCAGCTGAGCCGCAAGCTTGTTGTTGACCACCCCTCGCACGACCTCCCTCCCATCCTGGCCCTATCGGACTATGAACATCCGCCTCCTAGCTACGAGGTCATCAGCTCCTGCTCTCCCGAGTTCCAGTCGCACCTTGAGACGTTTCTGTCCCATCTCCTGTTCTGGCAGGACGTTCTCAACCACTGCGGATCCATAGAAGTCAAGTCGACGCTATTGGAACACTTCCAGATCATCTTCCTTCAGCAGCTACTGTGAGTTTGGATGCACCTCCTGCTGCGGTCTCTCACGTGCTAATACTTGTGTAGATATCCGTCCCTGCTAGAGTCCTCTGACATCGACGGAGGATCGTCAGTGGCTGTCCTGACGTACCTGCGGCGGATCCTGGAATCGCTTGACCACCCGGATATGATCAATCTGATCCTTCACTACCTCCTTGCATTGCCGGATGCACCGCCACCCCAGAGCTCTGGCAAGAAATCGTCGGTGAGCGCTGCCCGTAAACGCAAGTCGATGGATCTTGCCACCATGGTAGCAGCCGAGCAGTCTCAGCCCGCAGCGACGCCTCTACTCTTCAATCTGGTTGATCTCGTTCTCGCATGCTTGAGGTCCCGAAACCAACAGACGATCCACGTCACGCTGCAGCTGGTATCGGCGATTCTCAAACGACATCATCGGTATGCCGTTCTGACGCTGCTAAGGACCGAGGTCCTCCCTGCGAGCAATCTCGGTCGAACCGTAGGAGCTCATGAGCAAGAGGTCGAGTACCTTATGAGTCTGGCCGAGACAATCGGTGGCCAAGATAACTTCAATGAGGTTTATGAGACTGTGCTGCGCGATACTCTGACTCGTTTGGAGAGCCATCCATGCTCGCTTCCACTAGTCGCACCAAGAGTGTCAATGGGTACCCAAAGGATGCCAAACATCCCAGACAGTCTACCAGGAGCTCCCCGGGACGTCATCGAGCATACGCTGCGGCCAGACGACCCCCTCTTGAATTCTCTTCTTGACCTTCTCGAAACTTTCTTCATCAACCAGGTCGAGACGAATCTCTCAGTGACGGAAACGCTTGTGGATCTGGCCATCTGCGGCTACATGAGGCTGGAAGGCTGGCTGGCGCGGAGCCCGAAGACGTATGAGTACGTCGAGGACGAAGCAAACGGCGATGCAGCGGATGACGACGAAGATGACGATGAAGAGGAGGGGGAGAGGAAGCCCTATGACGAGCATCAGCAGCGGCGGTCGGCCGAGCTTGTGAAGGTCAAGGAGATGGAGAGGTGCCGATTGCGGCCAAAGTGGGCGCAAAACTCGGTCCCAAGGATACTCAACGTACTCAAGCGCCTGGAGGATCAAGTCAGGGCATACAAGAAGACGGTGCCGCGGTTTGACGAGCTGGTGCAGCAGAGGCGAGAGGCGTTTAGAACGGCAGACGCCATGTTGCACGAGCCAGCCCCTGCCACGAACAAGCCCACGCCTGCACAGCGGGACTCGCCAGACCGCCGGAGCCTCGAAGATGCGTCACGGAGCGGATCGCCCACGCCGGCGTCGGCGCTCGAAGGGCTCGCACACCGTCTCTTGTCGGAGCTGGGAACGCCGACGCGCTCGAGCAGCCCTCGCAACCGCAAGGAGCAGGTGCGGAACTCGGGCAGCGGATCGGTGACGCCGGGACCACGGACGCCGGGCGGAAGGGGCAGTGCCGGACGGGGGTCGTCGCCTGGCGCGGATGCAAGTGCAAGCGGAGCGGCCCCGGGACATCACGACGCAGCCGTAGTCAGCCAGATTGCTGCGTTTGCCGCTGTCGACCAGACGATTCTGGCGAAGCGGGTTGGACTGCCGGACGTCAAGGTGGAGGCGATTCCACTCCACTTTGATAAGAAGCCTATGGAGGAGCCAGGAGAGACGGCTGACTCGGTTGAGGAGGGCGGTAAGGCTGCAGAAGTTGCAGAAGCCACAGAGGCCACAGAGGCCACAGAGGCTACAGAGGCCACAGAGGCTACAGAGGCTACAGATGCTGTGGAGGGGGTAGAGACAACTGAGGGTGCAGAGGCGGCTACTAAAGGCAAAGAGCCAACTGCCGAGAGTAACGCGGCTACCACGGAGAGGGAAGAGGCTACCGCGGAAGATGATGGGGCGATTGCAAAGCGCGACGAGACGACTGCAGACGCCACAAAGACACTTGCGGAGGGCGAGGAGACAGCCACGGAGAGGCCAGAGGCGACTGACCAAAGCGCGGAGACGATTGTAGAGAATGAAGGGGCGCCTGCAGGTGATGACAAGATGACTGCAAATGGCGAGGAGGTGGAAGAGGAGGAGAAGGCCAAGGAAGGGCAAGAGGAGAAGAAAGTCGACGGCGGCAAGGAGGAGGGAGCCAAGATGTCGGAGGTGATTGGCAGCGGCGAGCAGACGACGGTGTCGGTGTCACACGTCATCACCAACGTGGTCATTCTGCAGTCGTTTCTGTTTGAGCTGGCAAGCCTGGTGCAGATCCGAGCAGGGTTGTTTGACGAGGTGCGCTTTGTATGAGGCAACGAGTATGCATCATGAGCGATCTGTTCCTTGTATGCCTAGATATTGTTATGTGAAGACGTCCAAGCTGGCTTTTGTCCGTATCCATGTATTGATGGCGACGAAAGGCATGTCTATCGGACCATGTAAAGACTTGGACTGATGTGGGATCATGATCGTGGTCATGTTGATCCAGCTTGCTTATGTGACTACATTCTGTCTGGCTGTCTATCTGGACATGTGAACCGGCTGAAATGAAGTGCATGCAAATTCCAAAAGTTATTGGGATGACGGGATGGTCAATCTATGATGATTCAATCTGTATACATGTCTATATCGTAACTCATATGCTCATTACATTATTTTAAGCCCTTGTTTCCCAATCTCGTCATCCTGGGTCTCATACAGTCCCCTCATCCCACGCCGTCCATCGCCGAATCACCTCATCCACATGCCGAATCCCTTCGCGCGACGCCTCGACCTCGAACCACTCGCGATGTTCCCGACCGCAGGCGTCACACTTGCCCCGGTCGGCGCGGAGGCCGAGGCCACCAAGCTCGATGTGCACGAGGCGCTCGACGCGGTGCGCATGCGGCGTCATGCGCGGGGTTGAGGAGGAGGACGAGTCGCCAGGAGAGGGAGAAGAGGAGGAGGAGGAGGAAGAGGAGGCGAGGTAGGGGTAGTAGCGCAGCATCTCGATGCTGTAGCCGCACTGACGCTGCCACTGATTCATGCGGCGCTGGACGTTGGCAGCGCGGCCAATCTTGAGCAGCATCGTCTTGGAGGGCGACGAGGACGAGCCGACGCCGCGGCTGGTGGCGGCGGCCTTGCCGGCGAAGCTGGAGACGACGTCGCTGGGGCGGCGGGATCGCGGGCCGCCGCGGGCGGACGAGGTCGGGGGAGGGGCGAGCAGGGAGCGGGCGGCGGCGACGGGGGGTGCCGGGTCGGCCTCGGGGGTCAGCCAGAACATGTAGATGTAGCCGGCCTCCTCGGAGTCGACAAAGGGGCGGGCGAGCTCGGCGAGCAGGGCCGAGGCGGTTGCGGCGTCGAGGGTGTCGGGGATGAAGTCCTTGAGCTGGCCCGTGTGGGACGAGGTCGACTTGCGCGGCTTCTTGGACGGCGAGGCAGCGGCGGCGGCGGCGGATGGGCTGAGGTGTTGTTGTTGGTTGGAGGGCATCGGAGCCGTTGGACGCTGGACGGGACGGGGCTGAGGACGGGGAGGGAGGGAGTCGGGGATATCATCGACGGGGACGGAGAAGCAGAAGCAGCAAGTCAGCCTTTGCGTCGGCTTGTCGTTGTTGTTGTTGTTGTGCGTGTTGCTGCTGATACTGGCTGGCCTGGGCGGCTTCTCCCCGTGACTGTCCCATCCCGTCTTCCTGCCCTTCTTTGGCGGCTTGCTCTGCAGGTCCACGAGCCCCAGCCGGTCCGCGA
The DNA here is from genome assembly GCA_003693505.1 of Pseudonectria foliicola. Lineage (NCBI taxonomy): Eukaryota > Fungi > Ascomycota > Sordariomycetes > Hypocreales > Nectriaceae > Pseudonectria > Pseudonectria foliicola. The sequence continues at coordinate 87,128 of QUZD01000001.1, forward strand.
GCGTGTCGATGCTGGAGCGCTCCTCGAGGATGGGCTTGGTGCCGGGGGGCCGGGGCCCGGGGCTCGAGTGCGTCGAGAGGCCGGCCTGGTCGCGGTGCTGCCAGCAGTAGAGCCCGTCGCCGATGCCGTTGCCGGTGGTGGGCCGGGCCGGCGTCAAGTTGGCTCCGTCGGAAGGCGCAATGGGACGGCGGCACGGGCGGCCGTCGGCGGTGATGCCGCGGCAGGTGGCGGCAGGGTTCTTGGAGTCGGAGCGGCCGAGGAGCGACTCGGGCGTATTGGGGACAAAGGGCATATTGTGTCGACGGTGACGGTGTTGTGGGTGGTGAAGAAGAAAAAGAAGAAAAAAAAGGCAAGGGAACGAGGTGTCATAAAAAAGGGAAGAAAACCCCCAGGACGTCAACAACGAACGTGCCTTGCGTGGGGAATTGTCCAAGTTACCTACTGTACCTAGCCAGCAGATCCCTGGTTCACCAAAGCAGGGCGCAGGCCGGCCCGCTCCGGCGCAGGCTTGGCCGACAGCTGTAGCCAGGGGATCAGACGCGTGAATGGATGAGATCGAGGGGAGGGGAGGGGAGGGGAGGGGCCCTGATGCTAGATGAGGCGGTGTTGGCAGCCCTGAAATGGCGAGACCAGAGAGAACATCGCGGGTGGTTGGTGGTTGGAGGTTGGTGGTTGGAGGTTGGTGGCTGGTGGGCTGGTCACGCTTGTTTACAATACTGTACTTACTGTCACTTAGTTTGCGAACTGGCAGACAGACTGGGCGGTGGTGGGGATCGGGCAGGGATGCAGTGTTGACTCGATGGAGTTGGAATGGATCGCGTTGCGTCACAGATGCGACGTGCCAACATGTTACTGTCCATATCCCAGGTGGCCACCAGGCTTGTGCCAGGGGTTGGATGGATGCCAACTTGTACAGTATGTATTGCATGTACTGTAATAGTAAGCCTACAAAGTGGGCACGCAAAGGCATGCTCTGAAAGACTCGTAGTGGTGTCTGAACATGCATGTACATACGGATACTCAGTCCCGGGCTCCCCGTCTCTCCTCGGCTGCCACCCGCTCGCGATTCGCATCAGCCCACCACTTGTGCACCTCATTCTCCCCCGCCCACTCCCCATCCTTGCCCAGCTCGTCCCACGGCTTCGGGCTCATAATGTAGTGCACGTTCTTGACCACGTCGTCGCGCCAGATGGCATCGTGCACGCCCCGCGTCCGCAGCGTCTTGAGCGCATTGTACACGTACGGCAGCCCGACCCAGCGGCCCCGGTACAGCTCCGCGAGGAGATCCTGGTCCGGGAACTGGAACTCGCCGCCCCGGGCGTCCATGCATTCCATCATCTGCCGGTATAGAGTTGGCGAAGGGTTGAGCACCAGCAGCCCGCTGTTGAGCTTGCCGAGCCCGGCATCCGGCTGGGCGCCCTCCTTCTGCGCCGCGTCCGGGTCGCCGTGCTGCGAGGTGTAGGCGCAGTTGTCCGGGATCCAGTTGGCGGGATAGTGCAGCTTCTTGAGAGGATTGCAGACGCAGGCATGGCTGGCGGCAAACACCCTCTTGCTCGCACTCCCGTCGTCACCCGTGGTACCGCTCAGCGAAGGGTGATCCAGCTCGAGATCCATCAGCTCGTCCATGTTGCGCAGCACAAGCATATCCGAGTCTAGCTGAACCACGCGGTCGTACTCGGCGAGGGAGAAGACGACGAGCTTGGTCCAGCAGTCGTTGAAGCGCGGTTCGTCTGTAAACTCCCTGGCCGCCGCCGGGGCGAGGAACGGCACGCGCTGCGAGGCGATGCCGCGGGCCTCGAGTGCGGCGCGACCATGCTCGGGAAACGAGTCGGTGTAGAGGGCGAGCAGCGGGTATTTGGACTGGACGCGCTGGAGACAATGGTTGAGCGTCAGGAGGCCCGGGAGGTAGTTGGCGTTTGTGATGAGTGTAGCCCAGACTGGATGGTGTGAGGTGACTGTCAGCTTGACTTGACCCGTGTTTGGCATGTGAGACTCTGTGAGACTCGTGTGGGTGGGAGATCTGCTATGCAGCATTACCCTTGTCTGAGTCAACTGCCCGTGTCTGCGATCCCATGGCTACGGCAACTGACGAAAACGTGTAGCAGTAGCACTAATGGCGCTGGCGGGATTGAGTCTGCCCGAGTTGTGAGTTGTCCAGGACCGTGAGACTCCTCAATCCGCTCCTCCTCCCGCTCAACTTGAGCACACGTGGATGATGCTCGCAGGCACATGTCTCCCACGTGATGACGACGCACGCAGTGATCACACAGAGGAGAAGGCGGTTTAAGCAGAAATGTGGAGGCATCGCCAGATCAGATGATCGGCCAGGGACATTGCTTGGCTGCAGATGGGTCGGTCCAATGACGATCCAGACGACGCGGGCTGTAAGCGAGCTGTTGTATGTATTTGTTGTATTTGTGTATACAAGAAGCGGAGAGGGCAGTGAAGCCCCATCTCGTCATGTAATGGACGGGTTGGAGTTCAGAGCGATGGATGCTCAAAGACAGAATTGGACAGGACCAAGAAAGACTGATGCCTCCCTTGTCTTGCAATCTCTCCATTGACATCTGGTAGCTCACGTGTGGCTCGCGGACCGGCAGCGGACCGGCGGCGGACCGGCGGCACTTGGGCGGCAGCGGCGATGCTAGCGGCCCGGGCCCGTCGCCAACGTCAGCGACATCGCCGAGCTTACGGCGCCGACACGGAGATGAAGCCCGGCCGAGCCGGCTTTTGTAGATGCATCAGACCGTGCAAAGAGGACAAAAATACTCGTAAACAGCTGGAAACCCGTGAGTTAAATGACAGCTAGTAGGGGTTGAGAAGTGCATTGTCAAGTAGGCCATCACTTACACAGCATTCAAGATTGGGGCAAGATTGGAAACACTGCATTACTAGCCACAGTACTGTGAAAGAGACCAAGAAACAACTATAAACTTGACGAAAGGCTCCCTGTGCAAGGTGTGTTAACCCTTCGTCGCCTTGACACCACCCCGCGCTCTGGTCGGGCGCCTGCTTCCAGTGTTGGGCCCCAATTCGCTACAATAGTAGCTACTCGTAAAGAAGTCATCAATCTTGGGCGGCAGATAGTCTTCACCGGCGTCAATCTCTAGAGGTTTGTCTGGCGGCCCGGATGCTTGCGTCTTTGGGGGCCGTACGCGAGGTCTCCTCAATCGTACGATGCAGGGGCTGGCCGAGGCTGCGTCGACTCCACGGTAATCCTCGTCAAGTGTCTCGACACGGAAAACGGGAATGTTCCATGTACAAGCAGGCGCGCAGTGTTTCTTGTTGTCGGACTTGCAGGCCGTGTCTTTGACCGGGTCGTAGTTCCTCAGAGGGGCGTTCCAGTCCATCGTGGCATTGGCACAGTATTTGTTGGCAGACTTCTGACAATCTCTGGCGTTGACGAACATTGCCTCAAACGATACTTAAAAGACTTCCTCCGGGAACTCGGGCTTATCATAATCAGCCAGAGTCGAGTACTGACTCCGAGAATTGTTTCGAGTATGTCTTGGTGATTACCTTGGTCGTCTTCAAGCCTTTGGGGCATACTCCGCTTTGCTAGAGTTGAGCCAACAACGCAGAGCTTGGTCAGGGATACTCTTTCAAGAGATAAGCCCAGAGCTCGTAGGCAAACGAAGCTTGCCAAGGCTCCGCCAACTTTGAGCGGTTGAGAAGGGATTTGTGTTCAAACAAACGCAGTTTTCACAGCCGGATCGTACGTGAAGATGTTGCCTTTGGTGGGACTTTTGATTGTTCATTTCCATGAACAGAATCGACAGTTGCCAAGGCTGCGCCGGCCATTGACACTACCGGAACCAACAACTCGCCAGGGTGGGACAATACTCGGGATGGCTCAGAAGCACAAGACTGAGATATATGGAGCTGATTGCCTGACCAGGATGCGTCTCTGTCTTCGTTAATCTACGCACGAGGGTCTGGACTCAAAGTCTCTTGGCATTGTGAACGTTTCTGTCTTGGCGCTGTAACCTACTCATGCGGCCCACATTCAAGACTCAAATTGCGCTCGAACGCTCCCTTTCCAATTGGATCTGGGCCACTCAACCAAGATCCCACTTGCACCAGATTGGTGCCATAAAGGTTTACTTCCCAATTGTGCCTGTTTGTTCCTCTGCTTGTAGGTTCTTAGTGTTTAAGTGATGACCCCTTCATTTGCATGGTTCCTAATGTAAGGGAAAGAATGGCGATGGGCTTCATCATTCACCACGTGGGTGCTGGGTACAAACCAACTCCAACGACACCCCGAAACGACATCAAAACACCTGAGACTTATGCGGTCAGCGACTGTAACAAACTTCACATGGTCAAGTCGGGGGATGGCTGTGCCAGTATCGCGTCGAGATAGCTGGTCTCACAAGCCGACTTTCGCAAGTGGAACACGCAGGTTGGCAACGATTGTAAAGGCCTCTGGGCCGATGCATATGCCTGTGTCTCAGTGATTGGATACAGGTCAACACCAAAGAGCCCTGGCAATGGTGTCAAGACCCCTAACTCTATCCAGAATGGCGTGGTGAATAATTGTAAGAAGTTTCAACTTGTGAAGCAGGGACAAGGCTGTGCTGTAATTTGGGCGCAATAAAAGATCACAATAGTATACTTGGCGAAATGGAACCCGGCCATCGAAGCTCGCTGTACGAGCATGTGAGCCAACGCGCATTTACGTGTTGGAGTTTAGTCGTATGCTTATCTCGAATACTACCCCCAATTGACCTACTCTTGCCTACCCATTCATCTGAACTTTTGACAAGAATGGGGGGGATTCCCAGGAAGATTGCATTTACACTGGGTAAAAGACGGATGACTGGACAGTCTCGCCCTGAAAACATTCATGTTGGTCGCCCCCCCTGGCATATGCAGAGCAACGTTGGTAAGGCTTGGCAGTTGGCTCTTGGCCCCAAAGTCGAATTAACATCCTTTGCAGACACACGTGTCGTACAAGGATTTAATACTCTTATTTGCAACAACCAACAGACAGCCCGGACTGGTCCAGATCAGGTAGGTGGGAGTTTTTGCCTGTCTTGCGGGCTCTCGTGCCTGTCGTGTATGTAGTCTGCCTTGTCTCCAGCATATCTGGCGGATGCTGAGATAGTCACCACTTTGTTGCACGATAACACGCGACAACACAATTGTTTTTGCTTTCTCGGTCGTTCCTGTCGCTGATCCGGATCGATCAAAGCGGGATGGCTATTCACAAGCGGTCGTCGTACACGGCGCTGGTACTCCATGTGCTGCTGGCGTTTTCAGTTCCCTGTATGCTACATTTGTGGTATTTGACTTGAGTTGAGCACTAACCTGATGAATAGTGGGAGTATTCGCAGATCTTTGCAGCCAAGACAAGTTCCGAATTCGAAACCAGGGAGATGCAGACGCATTGAAGGATTGCCGCGATTTGTATGGCAACGTTATTATTGACCACATGGCCAAGGGTTCCATCACTCTGGACGGCATCAGAATAATTAATGGAGGTCTAATCAGCGAGGCATGCCCGAGAAATCACCGCAACGGTGCCTGCCAAGGTTTGACCAGTCTTGGCAGCCCTACCCTTTCCACGATCCACGGGAATTTGCGGCTACAAGATCTAAGCCGTATGGCGGAAGTATCTTTTCCCAACTTGAGATTGGTGCAAGGGATCTTGAGACTGGAGCATCTCCCGCATCTTTTGACACTAGATCTTACAAAGCTAAGAGGCATAGGTGGGTTTCACCTGCGATATAATCCACAACTCTCGGACCTGCGACTTCCGACACTGCGGGAAACCTGGTTCCATAAGGATGTCGAGATCGAGCTGGTTGACCTTGCAATCAAGGAGTGGCCTCTCATTGACATCCGCAGCTCATACGACGAAGAGGGCCGCTATGGAGGGTTTGGGCGGGTTTCGCGTCTTTTGGTGGAGGGCCTACCAAATGTTGCTCACTTTCACATCAACGTCGCCGACATCATCGATACGCTGTCAATACACGGCTTGCCCAATCAGACAGTGGCAATAGGCAACGGTCGCCAAAACGCCTCCCTTGGGCGACCTTGTAGGGATCGCTTCGAATGTCCGCCTATGGAGATAGGAAGGCTGATCCTGACTGGGTTCCAAGGCAACTTGGACTTCACCAAAGGTCGTGGCCAGTACGAAAACTATATGAACATAACCTCCGTATCGATCAGAGACACGTTTTTGACACGAGTCAGCCTAGGAGCAACAAAGCATATGAAGAATCTTGATATGATCAATAATAAGAACTTGACCAGTCTAGTTCTACCGACCAACAAGGGAGAAATGGAGGACCAACCTGACTGGATGAGTGACGCGCTATTATCCAAACCCCGCCAGTGGGATTCCCTTGAATTTCGGAACAACAATCACTTGGTGTTCGGCTCCAAGTCAATCTCTTGGGACTGGAGATTCAACGTTAGTCTCTTCATTATCGACTCGTGCCCGATCCTAGCCGATTGGATGTAAGTACTTGTGAACCATGAAATGGCATCCCTAGAGACATATCTGACGCCCTGCAATAGCTCCCCCAAGAGACTTGGTACAAACCATAGTGTCAGTGTCCATGGGAAACTTGCCATCAACCCGACTGGGGATCAAGACCAGGTCTGCACAAGTCTGATCAACGCCACCAACAGTGGACTGGTCAAGGTGCCAAGCGACGGATATACATGCGGGGGAGCTCACATGAAAGCAGACGTTGGGTCTACTGGTTCTGTACACAAGAGCTGGAGCCCCTTCTGTTTGCTGGTGGCAGTAGCTGTATGGATGGCGTGAGTGGTGTATGCGAACAATCAGTGCCATATACATCTCCATTTCCAATACCGAAAAAGCTGTCTTACATGTCCACGTTGAAGTGACGTCAAGGCCAGGACTTGAGGAATGGAGCCACATGACATATTCAGACTCACCAAACATAATCTAGATGTGCGTTGAAGCTGTGTCTTTACTATTGGCTTGAGTTACCCATTAGTCAATCCACTAGCCCGAACATGCAGCCAGCGGCGATTAATACTGTAGCTTGATTTTATCTTCCTACTATTGTACATTGTTTGCGAGATTAGTTATAAGCCTATTCCATATTTCTAGCGGTATAATATCCCAACTGTTATAATGACCGCGCTATAGCTTCCTGATGGTAAAGTCCAGGCGTCCGTGCCATGTATCTGGTGATCTGGCGATTGCAACTTCAATCCTGATATGCACAAACAGCCGTATCCACCCGTTTGCTCTACACTCTTCCCAAAAGCTGATCTGGCAGTTCCGACGATAAAGTTGTCAGCACGCAATCTTGGGTGACACATCATTTACTTCGAGGATAAGGAAAAAAAGTTTTGTTGAACTATCTCTACATCAACACCAGGATCCAGTAGCCTTATTCTTCGTCTCTTCTCCGAACCAACCGGTGGTCGTCAGACAAACAACGGCCCCCAACATTGTGACAGTCTACACAGACGTCAAAATTGCCACTTTGACAAATTCTACATGCATAGTAACCCTCCTCCTTTGAAATACTTAGAGTGCAGATATCGCACGACCTGGGTGCCTCTTCATTGGGCTTCAAACATTTCTCAGTGACCGTGCCGTCATCGTATATTGGGATGCCACTCTCCTCTGCATAATCGAGCAGCGTTCGCCTAACTTCAGCGTTGCCGCATCTTCTAGCCCAGTACCACGGAGTCCGCCCGAAGTGATCTTGCAAGTCGAATGCTACTTGCCCGGTACTCAGGAGTAATTTGACCACCTCAACACGAGAATATCGCACTGCTATTGATAGCGGTGTCACGCTATAATAATCCGCTCGGTCAGGATTAACTGAACCGTGGCTGAGCAGCGACTTCATGACGGTTTCAAGTCCGCGCATGGCGGCGTAAAATAATAGAGTCCGGCCTTTGTGATCCTTCGTGTCGATATCAACCTTGTCCTTGGTGAGCAGACACTCGACAATAGCCTCATGCCCACTACAAGCGGCCTCTAAGAGCGGTGTCTGGCCGCCGTTATTCTTAGTATTGATGTCGACCCTCTCCGTAGCGAGGAAGAGCCTGACGGCACCCTCGTATCCATACAAAGCAGCGCAAGATACTGGCGTCCGACCCGTATAGTCTTTAGCGTTAAGATCAACCCTATCCGTAGCGATGAGACGTTTAATGATGGCTTCGTATCCATTTGCAGTAGCCAATAAGAGCGGTGTCTGGCCATGGTTATTTTTAGTGTCTATGTCAATATTATCCGCAGCGATGAGTCGCTCAACGATAGCCTCATGTCCCTCGCAAGCAGCCGCCAGAAGCGGTGATTCGCCAGAGATATTCTTGGCATTAACATCGACTCTTCCCGTGGTGAGAAGGCACTCGACGATAGCCTCATGTCCGTGGTAAGCAGCCACCAAAAGCGGTGATTCGCCAGAGATGTTCTTGGCATCAACATCGACCCTTTCCGTAGCGAGAAGGTACTCAACGATAGCCGTATGCCCTTTCCCAGCAGCTATGTAGAGAGGCCACAGACCATGACTATTCATAATGTCAATATCGGCCTCCCCCGTAGAGAGAAGCTCAAACATCGACTTCGTCCCCGGATAAGCAGCAAACAAGAGTGGCGTCCAACCCTCGTTATCCTCAGCGTTAACGTCGCACTTGTTCGTGGCTAGAAGGAGCTCGGCGACAGCTTCATTCCCGTTGATGACAGCCCATGCAAGCGGTGTCCGGCCCATGCTATCTTGAGTATCGACATCGAATTTTCCTGTATCAAGAAGGTGTTTGATAACCGCCTCGTTTCCACCCTTGACGGCTAAAAAGAAGGGCGTCCGGCCCTCATTGTTTCTGGCAGAAACTTCAATACTACTTATAGTAAGAAGCAGCTTGACAATAGCTTCATGGCCGTTCTCAGAAGCGAACGAGAGTGGTGTGTAACCGTCGTTGTCCTTGACATTAACATCGACCTTCTCCGTAGCAAGAAGAAGCCTAACAATGGCTTCATGTCCGGTCTTGGCAGCTAACAAAAGCGGCGTTTGACCATTCTTATCCTTCGGATCGACATCAACACTGCCTATATTAAGAAGGAGCCTGACGAGGGCTTCACCCTCATGCTTGTCGGCTTGCGAGAGAGGGCGTCGGACAACATCCACGTTTCCCGCGGGAACATGGTAAGTAAAGCATCTTCCACCAGTGTCTGTAGCAGCAGCAAGTGAGAGTAGCGTTCGACCGTCGTTATCCCTGGCGTTGACATCAACCTTTCCTGTGGCGAGCAGGAGCTTAGCAATTGCCTCTTGCTTGTTTTTAACAGCTATCTCGAGTGGCGTCCGACCGTCGTTGTCTTTGGCGTTGACGTCGACCTTGACTTTGGGGAAAAGGGTTTCGAACATAGCTAGGAATTTGACAAAAAGTTTCCATATACTCGCGCAAATCCATCTGCCGCCTTTGATGTCGGCATTTGCCGCTGATGTAGCATGGCGTCGTTTGGTGATGGCTATTCGAGAAAAAACACTCCACAAGTTTTTGGCAACCCACAGAAGCAAAGACCCGGCCCAGCCAGTTCGTTTCGCTTCCAGGAGAAGCTTCACAGCAACCTCGGAGCCGTTTTTAGCCGCCCACATGAGTGGTGTCCAACCTAAACCATCCTTTTTGTCAATATCAGTATTGGTCTGGTTTGCCCTTTGCAAGACTGTCTGCAACAAACCAGTCAGTTGGTATCGCGACACCAGATGAACCATGGTGGTCCCTATTGGCGGGACATCCTCTGAATCTCCATCCGAAGCGCGGTAAGCTTGCACCCACCGCTGCATGAGCTCTTCCGAAGGCCAATTGAAGTAGTCTAAAAGGTCGTCTTGCGGGACATCTCTATTCTCACTCTCTCTCGCGTGAGCTACCCAGGAGACTGTGGCGTATCGTAAGAGAGGAAAATTGTTTGTAATATCAACTCGTCCATCGGTTACCGATTGTCCAATCTCCTCCATTGCCCAATAGCGAAGACAGGCTCTGGAAAGCTGATAATGTGCATGTCCCTCAAGGCTGCCGTTTGGGAGCTCGAACTTGAGAGACTCTGCTAGAGTTGATATGCCTTTATCGATGAAATAGTCTTTGACAGACTGGTGGATGAACTGGACAGTCTTTGTGCCGGCCGATGTGACGACTTCAATAAGGCCTCGACTGAGGAATTTGACTCGCGCTCCCATTGCGTCTTCGCTAGATATCCAATCGTCTTTGTTCCTGCATTCCTCCAAGGACTTCGTTGGAGGCGTAGTGTCGATAGCCATAGCCCATCGTAACTCGTCTAGGGATAGAGGCCGTGTCGCAAAGCAGATCCATTGGATAAGTCTCAGTGAATGTTGCTTTTCATTCATTCTCTCAACCATTTGACGGTAAAGTTGATCTAGATCTGGAGGAATGGAACGAATTCTCCGCTGAATCACTGCCTCTTCCTGTCCCTGGTAATCAAGTTCCAATGTTTGTTCCACAACAAGATGGGCCCAGATGAACAGGCCACAAGCCTGTTCAGTGATAGTATTCGGAATTTCCGTTTGACTCAGCCTAGAGGATGTGGAGAAACGAGCCTTGACATAATTCGAGATGTCCTCTCGATTTTCATTCTCAAGGTATATTCTTGGCTCGTCATGCCTGTCGTAAGTCGAGTCGTTGCGGCAGCTGAAGCAGATTCGGAGTTGCGGGTTGAGTGATGTTTCCTCAAGCATTATCTTTAACTCGTTTATAGTGTCACGGATATGATCATCGGCTTCGTCTAGCGCGTCAATGAACAGCCAGAGCGAGCGACTTTTGAGAATCTTTGGTAGCGACGAGCTGAATGTGCTCCGCAAATCGTTAAGATGCCACTGCCACTGTTCGCCGGGTTCGCCCATCTTAGAGCACTGCTCACCAAAGCTGCTAACGAGCTCCTCCAGCGCTTCAGGAGCTTGGCTGAGAAGTTGGTGGATAAGCGACCGGAAAAGACCGAGTCGTGTCTTCTGAAGCTCAGTACCCCGACCGTGGAAGAAAAACGATAGAACTACGTCGTCATCCGGGCCATTGTCTTCCTGTATTCTGCTGATGGCATGTCGAAGTAAAGTTGATTTTCCTGAACCAGGCTTTCCCTTGATCCAGAGTAGGCCCCGGTTTCCTTGCTCCCAGGACTGATACAGATCGTGACTCAGTAGCCATTTGCATGTTCCTGGGCTGGCGGTGTCGATGTCTTTGAACCGACTCTCCATCTCTGGAAACGCCAAAGACTGTAGACAACGCTCCCGTGCTGAGCAGTTGGACTGTCCAGTACCTAATAGCTTTTGGTCAGGAATTCGTAACAGGGTATCGATGCATTTTCGAGCTTACTGAAGTGAACTGATCCATGGATGACATTCCCCGACAGCTGATTGCCATGGCCTGTGTTGTTATGCTGAACACCTCCATGGAGCGCGTTGTACTGGGACCCGTCGCCATTCTTGTAAAAGGTTGGATCGCGACTACGGTCCGCCATCTGACCGGGTGAATATTGTTTGTGAGCCATATATTGTTAGATTATGCTATAAGCTTTTGGACGAACCATATGTGAGCAGTACGGAGTGATCGAGACAGTATTCCCACGATTCAGTGGGAGAGAAGATATTGATTCCTTGTACTCATGGAGAAAAAGTGAAGGCCCAGTTGTCACTTGGAGGGACTGGCAAGAGTGGAAGCCCGCCTGTAAGCATGGTATTGCAGCGTGCCTACGCTAATCGTGTCATTAGACAAACTAGCTGGGTTGTGAGGCCTCCGAGCCTACTGGTCTCGGTTGTTAGTCTCTCTCCTGCTAACTGAGATCTATCAACAGGGTGACGCGCCCACCTATACTTGAGCCCCACCGCCTTTTTGATCTACTTCCGGCACCCTGATCACGTCTAGCGATTCTCGGTTTATAGGCACTTTCCAAGTGTCGAGGTGAGAGGGTTGAGTCTATAACTTCAACTATGCCTAGGGCACCCACCTACGCTAACTCATATTGCCGGATAAGGTTTGACAGGGCTGACAGGTTGACGTGGCATGTTAGTCTGGGTTACGGAACCCATGCTCGCCGGCGGCCGCCGCTCTGCGATTTGTTACTGTGTACGGATACCGAGGAAGTGATCTGCACTGCCGCCTTGCCTGATGTGATATTAAACGTGGATTGAAGCTACTGTAGGGCCTTTGGGCCTATGCATCCACTTGCCCTCTCTCACGGTTCAATACTTGGAGGCCGAGCTGACTTCCTGTCTCCGTTTGGCGTACTTTCCACCGCTCACACATTCGCCGTGATCATGACAGTCGATGGCCTGCCTAAGTGGAGGTCTGTCTTCAAGTATAGTGGCAGACGGAAGCCTAAAAACTCCAAGAAGCACAACGCCGTCGGCTCTTCCAAAGATCCTTTAGCCCTGGACGATGGATCCCAGTTGGCTCAGGTCTTGACGGAAGCTAAACCCGTTCCCCCAGAGCCAGCCACGTCGTGGGAAGCAGATGTCACTACAGAGCCAGGATCGCTCATAGCATACAACTCCGTGACGTTCAAGGAAGAAGGTGAAGCCGTTGCTACGCAGTCACTCTGGAATCGTGCGTACGACAGCCTCAGATGCAAGGACGAGCGGCTAGTGAACGAATACGAGGAGTTACTCTCACGGGAACTGCCACCGAATTCAAGTATTAACTCAGCCCCCTATTTTCCCTTTCGTTGCTTACGTCCTTCACCACTATTGCTGCTAACCGCCAGACATACAGACGCACAAGGGACGACTGGCCGCATCGACAAAACAAACCGGGAGAACCGTCAGGAGCAATTAAAGGTAATAACCAGCAGCGGCTTAAGACGAATGGAAGAGGGGATAACCAAGTACACCATCTTTGGTCATGAATTTGTTCCACGGGACCAGATCGCACAAGCAGGTCAATTCGTTCAAGGCATGAAAACCCTCATAGATGAGGCGGTGAAAGCTTCTCCGGAAGCATCCATAATCTGGGCCGGGGTCTGTACTATTCTACCAATCCTCACAAACCCCGTTGCCGCGCAGGAGGCCCAGGAAAACGGGTTCATATATGTCACATCTCGCATGCAATTCTACGCCGAGCTTGAAAATTTGATATGGCCGGCTAGTCTAGCAAGCGAGATGAAAAGGGAACTCGAGGGCCACCTTGTCGATCTCTACCAGCATATCCTTGAATTTCAAGTCCGAACTGTTTTCCGGCTCTACCAGACGCGACTAGCAAGACTCGGAGATGATGTGGTCATGCGTGAAAACTGGAAGGGCATGCTGTCCAAGGTGCAAGAGCTGGAAAAGATCTTTGATGGCGACCTGAACAAGACCAATGACGCAATGATGAGAATGGAGTTGGAAAATCTCAACAAGAAGGCAGACCAGTTTTTGGCTGATATGAGGTCGATCCTGTCAGTCTTTGGGCAGACGCATACCAAGTCAAGGAGCGCAGTTTTCAACAACTATGGCACTGGACACCAACTCAATGCCACTGGGGGCACTCAAAACAACAACACGGGAAACGGCAACCAATTCGCTGGAGTCACGTTCACTGCGCAGGTGAATTTTGGCCCAAATGTATCCTAGCAGGCCTGGTTTGGTATTTACATGCAGTATTGGCGGAGGTTGGAGGAGCACTGAAACTGCGAGCTTGAATGCGAAGACAAGAGCACGAAGGGAGCGGGTGAGGCTATTGCAGGAAAACTAAACGGCGTTCTGCCGATATACGGATACATCGTAGGCCTGCGATAGATTACGGATATAGATGGACTTGTGGTATATTATATAAAGTAAGGGGCGTAGCCTGAGATAGCGTATATGATATCAATGAAATAGTATTATATATCAACGTCAGTTCATGCCCTCTTCTCGGGCAGTTCCGCAGGTACTGACATGGGTGCCGCAACCTCCATCGGATCCTGGAATCGTCGTGATGAGTCGTGATGCGCTGGCGAACTGTATGCTGGCGGGGAATCAGCTTGGGAAGAGGCCATGAGCGGCTCGTGCTGGCCAACGTAGGCCATGGGGGTGAGAGCGCCGTCAGGACCAGCTTGGACGTAGACGATTTGCTGCGTAGGGGGCGGTGGCGGCGAGGAGCGCTTGTTCTTGGATTCGAAGATGGCCACGATGAAGATTGTTAGATGAAAGAGACTGGCGAGTAATCAGTCAGTCAGGCTTCACAACGTGCAATGTTGTCCGTGCATGTCACATACGCTGCCATGACACCAAAGCCCAGGATGATCCGAAGCCATTCCTCGCCCACATTCTCCTGGCTGTAGTAGGCAAAGTACCATCCAGAGTCGCCGAGCTTGGAGAGAGTATGGGCGATGACGCCCGACATGGCTCCCAAGCCGACGAACATGAGCAGGTCGACGAGAATGCAGGCGGCGGGAGGCACACCGAGTCGGCCGCTGCGGACGGAAAGACAGAGAACATCGACACAATCCCAGAGGAAAGCAGCGATAGCCTGGAACAAAGGACTTTAGCAGATGGCTAACTTGGTAAGCGACCAAGTGGAGGTAAATCAACGCACTGGAGGGCCCATCATGATCATGGGGCCGATGGTCCATCTCGTGAGGTAAAAGCCAGAGAAGCCGACGATTGCAATGGTGGAGATGATGGACAAGCCGCGGAGGCTCATTCTGGACCACCACTTGTTGCTGGCCGCTCTTGCGTGAGGAGACGCCATCGGCTGGCCATGGTGAATAAAGTTGTAGTATTGCTGCTGCTGCTGCTGCTGCTCCTGTTGCTGTTGCTGTTGGATTGAGAGGAACTGGGTCATGTTGGCTGTGTGGACGGACGGTACGCCTGCACACTCCACTAAAGGCACTCGACGAGGAGTGCTTCTTGGACCTTGACTGTATCGACGATGTTCAAAGTAGGTACAAGATCAGCACAGCAGTGATGAACGTTGTAGTTTTTGGAAAACTGCAGCAGGGGTGAGACAAGGGCATCCCGCGCATACTATTTATCTTGGCGCCGTTGAGACGCAGATGACCACGCCAAGCAAGGGTCTGTTCAGCTGCTCTTCAGCTGAGACAAGCTCGACGAGCCACAGGCGCCATCGAGCCCACGAGGCCTATTGGAGCACAAGGCAGACTGGCAATCGACGTATACGTATTCCGCCTAGCGGCCTCCTCTGTGCACGTATCGGCTCTCGAGGCGGCTGTTCCCGCCCGAGTTGTGCTCTGGTTCTCTGGCTGATACTGGAATGCCAGTCGGAGAATTGCTCCAATCCTTGGCGGGAGTGAGTGTTGACACCTTGGATTCCAGGACCGACGCCAGAACCTACAAGTGCCCTGAAGTAACCATTTGTACGGTCGACTCCGTACGGATACACATACACGTGCAGAAATCAGCCGTTGCACGCCTTGGGCATGAGACAAACGTTACTCGTATACGGCGATCAATCATTCGAGGAAATCCCATCCCATAATGACTTTTCTCAAGTTCTCTTCCTCACTGGCGCCCGTGCTTTTGCACATGCCCCGAAACACGCCATCCTTCTCCCACAACTCCCTCGGTGTGCCAAACTCCAGCATTCGACCCCCTTCAAGCACGAGTACCTTGTCGAAATCTGCGACAGTGCTTAGGCGATGGGCAACAACTATCATGGTCCTATCGGTGAACCACTCGCGAATACTCTGTTGAATAATTGCATCGGTGGCTACATCGATCGTGGACGTTGCTTCATCGAGAACTATGACCTTGGAGGCGGCAAGGAGGGCGCGCGCGATGCAAAGGAGCTGCTGCTGGCCTTGGGATAGGTTGCTACCGGATTCCGAGATGGGACTTGAGAGGTTGCGGAAGATGCTGGTACTTGCATCATCTTCTGGACTGATGAGATGTACTCTGACGAGGGCTTCGTGTAGTCGCATATCCGTGTACTCTCCAAATGGATCTAGATTGGAGCGGACTGTTCCAGAGAACAAGACAGGATGCTACAGCCTGGTTAACCATCCGTGTTCATAATCCAAACTCTGTACCAACAATACCTGTGGAATGATGGATAGTCGCGATCTCAAGTCGTTCAAGGTGAGTTTCGATATATCGACGTCATCAATGGCAATGCTGCCAGAACGCGCCTCCAGAAACCGGAATAAAGCTAGGGTAAATGATGACTTCCCAGCTCCGGTACGACCTACAACACCAACGCGCTCACCATGTCTGATCCTCAAGGACAGACCCTTGAGCACAGGCGATAGATGCGGCGCATAGGCTACCTCTAGATTCTTCAGTTCAATACTTCCCGAGGTTGGCCAAGCTGCTGCTGGTCTTAGTCCTTCCAGCGGTTCAGTCTCGAGGTTCATGTATTCAGCTATGCGTTCCATCGAGTTCATTTCTAGTTCCATATCCCCATAACATCGGATTGTCCAGCGGAGACTCTCGGAAAAGTCCAGGACGAATGATAGGGCAAGGCCAGCCAGAGCAGCATCAATGGGCTTCACAATAATGATGACGCCAACAGCAATGCTGTAAAGCGCTGTAATTAGGGCCATGCGGAGGCTCATCCATCGGTTAGCCAATGCAATGTAGAACGTGGTCATGGCCCAAGCGTCGAGATTGTTATGCATCCGCTCAAGGTAGGTTTGGGTCCTTTGAAATGATCGAATAGTTGAGATACCGGCCAACGTCGTGTTGAAGAGCTCAAAAACAGGAGACTTGGCATTGCTTTCGAGACGCTTTAGAGGCCGACTGGCGGCCAGATATTTGCTACCGATAAAAGCTCCGAGGCCAAGTAGTGTGATAGCTGGTGGGATAAGGTATGCTGATGCAAAGCAGGAAGCGATGCAAATACTGATGAGTCTGAGGAGATTAGAGAAGAACAGACTCCAGGTCATGGTAAGACGCTCATCAACAATGTTGAAGTCTGCTGTGAACCGATTCAAGATACGCCCAGTGTGAACAGTATCAAGCCACCGTAGAGGAGCATGCATCACAGCGAAGAGCATCTTTGCAAAAAGGGCCCTGCTTGCTCTGACCGCGAGAAAGTACGATGAGGTGTACCTGAGGATCCCGATGACGGCGGTGCCTAGAGATACTGAGATGTATATCATGAGATAGTAGAAGACGCCAGAGCTGGGGGCAGTCCGTATGGAAGATGTGAAGAGTAGCTTCTGTGTTGAGAACGTTGATACTGGAATTTGGTGGCCATTGATAGCGTCGGCTTGGGCAGTCCAGATCCGGAGACACCAGGCTCTACCTGCTTAATGTCAGACTGGCGGAAGACTTCAGCCCAAGAAACTGATACTTACCAAGTATCCCAGCTTGATAAGCAATGTAGATAGCAACACACACGACCCAGAGATACAAGCCACCACTGCCCCTTACATATGTCATATAGACACTTCCTTTCACATTGCCTTTCTGACGGATTTCCTCTTGCATAAACCTCCTTGGGACAGCTGTGGACTCTGAAGGTTGGGGGCAAGGTACATTGACGACGTCGAATGCTTGATCAGACCCAGTTGATGAGTCCTCGGTATCGCTAGGCGTTTCGCCCAACACCCCCAGTCGGCGATGCGGCTGCTCGTCCTCATTTCTGGGAGGCCCGCAGTACGTCACCCCTCCATCTCCAAGCTCGACAACGAACCTGGCACCTGGCATAGCCGACACTGAATGGTGCGTAACAAGTATCCGAGTTCTTCCCTGGCAGATGTCTCCAGCAAGGCACTTGTCATAGATCCGGGCCCCGACATGAGAGTCGACAGCGCTGAAGATATCCTCCATAAGCAGAATCTCTGCCCGCGAGTACACAGCACGAGCGAGAGTAACGCGCCATTTCTGCCCGCCGCTCAAATTGACACCATTCGCTCCGAGCTCGGTACTGTCGCCGTCTGGCAGGGAGGCGAGGTCTTCTTGTAGAGCACATGCTTCGAGGACCTTGTCGTACCTTGCTTGGTCCAAGGAAAGTCCGAAGAGAATGTTGTTGCGAAGAGAAGTGTTTTCAAGCCAGGGGATCTGGCTGATGAATGCAACCGAACCTGGTATGACCCAGGTATCGATGGCATTGTTGTCGAAATATCGCATCTTGGGAACGTGGATTGATCCACGAAGCAGATCTACTTCACCAAGGATTGCAGAGAGTAAAAGCGTTTTCCCAGTGCCAACTTTTCCGGAGATGATAGAGAGTTCGTGGTTGGGAAAGGACAGATGAAGGTTATCGAGGACAAACCTCTCCTGTTCTGGTGTTTCTTCGTCGGCAGGCCAGGATATAGAGGCACCATCGAAGCTAATGGCATCACCTGAAGACAAGATGGTTTGTTTCTCTGGCTCACCAAGGTAAGTGCTGATTCTCTTCAACGAAACCAACGAGTCCAGCCCCAGAGTAAAGAGTTCAGGCAGAGAGCCCAACGTTACCTCCAGAGTATTGAACACTCCGATGCTGACGAACGCTACTGATGGCAATAGCACGCCATGGATAAGGACATGTGCAGTAAGCGATGAAACAGCGAGCAGGACTGGGCTGATTACCCAGCATGCGAAAAGCCCGCTGTCAGCAAGGAAGAACTTCCACAATGTCGATAGCTCTGCCTCTCGCAACGAGAGGATCCTCTTTTCCCACTGCGATTCTAGGGCGGAGAACTTGATCTGGCGCATGCCTAGAAGCACTTCTTGGATCTTTGAGAGCTTGATATCGCGATGCCTCATCAGTGTTCTGGACTCGGCTAGGACTTTACGGGAGAGCCTGATGTTCAGGGGGATGGTGGTAGCCCAGGCCAGGATACCTGCAGCGAGAGGAATCCCTCCGATGATCTGAAGAAGAAAGGCGGAGAAGATGATGAGCCTCACGATGCCCGTCATGATCAAGAAATGGTACTGGAAGAAATACGATAGCCGCTCCGTGTCAATACCCACTAGATTGACAATTGATTGGTGGGACTTTAGAACAGTGGTGTCCTCCAGAGATGCGCCCTCGCCGTCTTTTGACTCAGGCGTAGAGTCGTCGTGTCTTGCAGCTCTGACGTTCTTTCGCCGCAAGGCCTTGTCAAAAATGAGGCCCGAGACTTGAGACCGGATAGGTAAGGCGAGGCTGCCAAGAGAGTGCCAGTAACACCAACCTTCTATCCACTTGAGGGGGGAAAAATTGGCTGCTGATATGATCAAGGCGGTGATGGGAAACTTACCGAGTCTGTTAGATTTGAGAGTGCCATGCATATAATTAAACCCATCAACCGCAGGTGGCCCTGCCGCGCCGTTTCTTCCTCGAAAATATTGATGATTCGGAGCAAGAACCAGAACGGGAGAAGACTGACAGCAGACCGAACGAATGTCACAGCCCACAGAAAAGCAAGCTTTCCCTTGTACGCAGCGACCAGTTGGCGGAAGAGCGAAGTCTGCTGCGTGAGCTTATCCCACTGGTTCTTGAGCGCTTGCGACCTCAGCCGCGAATCTGCCTGGGGCACATCGGTGACGTCCAGATCATTCTGAAGCGCGCTGCGGAAAATAAGGGCCTGTACCCAGGTCCATGTCAGACGGTTTATCGTGGAGACGGTCCATTGGCCATCTACTTTGGCGTTGTTGTGGAGGACGCATGGTCGTCGGGGGAGAGAGACGCTGACGATCGCCAGCGCAATAGCAGCTAGGATGTCAACAACAGGCAGGATGCCGATGTATTTTGGACTATACTGGATGGATGTCACCAAATGCTTTAAACGAGGCGTTGACGAGATGGCGATGAAGAAGGCAGAGCTCAGCAGGTGGAGACCCAGGTTGTGACATTTCACAGGTGAATGTTGAATAGCGATACAAAGGGCGTGTGTAAAGGCCAAGACCTGATAATCAAGTCAGAACATGTGATGGAGAAGATGAACTGACTCACCCAGGCCGCCACGCGCAATGCAGCCTCGGTCGCAGAGCCATATACACCATTTTGAACGACCGAGACGACTAAGCTTCCAGTTGATGACCCAGTTCCAATTGCAGAGAACAAGAGGATACAAGCCTTGGCGCCTTTGTTTGAGAAGTCGGCGAGGGTTTGTGGAGTGGCATTGCCATCAGCATCCTCGTAGAATCGGTCTTTTGGCTTGCCGCTCCTTGACTGGACGAAGGCAGAGTTCAATGCGACGGCAGATGATAGCGATGTGACAGCTAATGCTGCGCCATTGGCAGCCAGCATGAAACCTTGATTCATGGCGGTCGGATTTGAAGCACGGGAAGCTGGCGTTTAGCCCTAAACCGTGATGCAAGACGGAGTGCTACAAGGCCCAAGACGTCGTCGTCGTAGTACACAACAAACAGGGCGATATGGGTGGAAAACTGAATGGAACTGCGTTTCAATTCAATATATGTATCCGTGTGCCAATTGGCATCGACACTCCTGAAGACACAAGAAAAAAGCGACTTACTTAGACTACCCCGGTACACCTTGTCAATGCGACTCTGGCTTCACCCGCGTCACTTGGCAATAGTGGGAGGTAACGACTTGATTCACTACCTTGTCTGCATGCCGGTATCTCCAATGAGGTGCTCTTCTAGTGCGAAATCATGTCTAGGTTTTGACCTTTAGATATGACAGGTCAGAGACGGACCAGGGAGGGAGGGAGACACACAAGGGCCTCCTCCGGGAGACACGGGCGAGATTTTGATGCATGCAAGACGGCACAACCAACAACTTCATCTTGATTGCGACCCGATTGGAGCCAACTTGGTGCAAGCAAGTGTTCCGAGAGCGGGTATTGCATCAGACTAGACTAGGTATATGTGAGACAGTTGGCCAGCCTCACCGTATCTGCATCTCTTAGACAGTTCAGGACAGCTGGGGCTAACCCTCAATCCTTGTTTTCCCTTCTCACGACGGAACAGATCCACGATCCCCCAGACGAGACAGCAACGACTCGTCCCCCGCTGGCTCTCCACGTCCCGAGGCCAAGCAATCTTGCGTTGACAACATGATACGTCCCCACCAGAGGATATCGTACCATCCCCACAGATGCGCGCAGGACAAGATCGTACTCGCGCGGAATGATGCGCCTCTGGACCACGCAGGACACCCCAGGGATCGCATTGGCAGATACGAGACCCTGCAGGCGACGTGTCCAATCGGCAGCCGTGAGATCATCTCCAAAAACAATGCCGTCACCCTTGCCGCTGCGGATCGGCTTGAGGATGAATCCATCCTGCAGCCGGGGAGAATTGATCGACGCTTGGATCAGGGCGTTGAGCTCATCGGAGCCCGGCAAGATGGTTTCCACGACGCCGCAATCCAGTGCCTCGGCTTGCGTCTCTGTCAGCACCTTGCGGGCCACCAGGTTCGGCAACTCTTGCCTCACGATGCCCAGCATGCGCTTGTCATGTACGAGCAGTACGGTACGCATATCGTTGAAGCACCGCAGGCTGATCTGGCGTAGCATCTCGGGCTCCAGCGCCACAAGCTCTCGCTGGTGTAACTCGAGCCCGACCTGCTGTATCTCCTCCCAGACCTCACCATTCTTGGCCGCGAATCTCCAACTGTTAGCCAACGGATCGTCGTGGCCTTTGACAATGCAGCATAACCGGTAGCCGCTCTTGCTGTGCGCATCTGGCAGGAGTCTCAGATCCGCCGGCGTGATCAATCGCGGCTTCATGCCAAAGCGACGCCAGACGGCATCGATAAACATGTGGATGTCGATGCCCTTCTCGGCACCCTTGAGCAGGTGCAAAGGAGAGCCAGGTTGGAACAATCCGAACAGCCCTTGTAAGATCTACACTCCAGTCAGAACTCGAGGTGGCACAGTAAGGGTACCGACGGCCTGAGTGTCTCTTACCATTTCGGGGTCCGTAGCTCCGACCAGCTCGCTCGTCTCACCCTGCACGCTGCGGTTGAGCGCCTCCTGGCCATACGCCTCATGCATGAAGCCGTTGAAAGAGAACCGTGCGTTGATCTCAGTTATGCAATAGACTTCATCATGATGCATGTTTTCCTCCACAAGGAAATCCGGTCGCCAGGACCCCTGACACTTTGAGAACTGCGGCAGGTTGCCGCTTGCGACCTGGCCTTCGATCCACTAAGTTGGGTGGCACATCAGTTTCAGTTGTTCCTTTTTCATTGGGAAGCTAAAAGGCATGGCATGGCACAGCCCAGGACAACACTGCACGATACGCACCTGCAGCAGCTCCTCTTCCTCGGTTTCCAAGGGCATACGTTCGGGGAACCGGGCCGCTGTGTCACTCCACCATCGTTGCACAATATCCGTGATGGCGGCTGTCAGAGCCTCATGCAGACTCTGCATCTGCTGCTGATGATATCCATCAACGAGCACAGGGCGTGGGCACCCCGCAGTGTAGGAGCCACGATGCCAGAGGTTCGCAGGGCACAGCTTGAGGACAGTTTCCTGAAGACGGGCCTCGTCACTCGCAAAGGCAGCCACGTCGATGCTGTGTCGGTCGACGGGGGTGAAGTCGTTGGAATCGACCCCGACACGGATCTGGGTGAGCTGGTGGGTATGCATTGTAGAGATCAGAGCTATTGGATGAGATGGCTGGTTCCAAGTGTATAGTCAACGAGAGATGTCGCTGCGACGCTATTTATGTTGGCAAGTTGCTTCTTTGTGCTAGCTACCGTCGACCTTTGCAACCTATGGCCCCCGAAGCCACATTTAAGCAACAATCGAGACGTATTCCTTGCCCATTTTCTGCCTGGCCATTTAGTAGGCATGGCTGACGCGAGGGGCTAAGCGAAGCAGTAATGCAGCCCAGGATAAGAGATTCAGGTGCTCAAAGGCAGCTGGCTGGACAATGAAAGCGGTCTCTCGAGAGAGTCAGCCAGGGAGACAATTCTGTACGTTGTACAGATTACATTATATAATACGCATTCGTACGTCGTTAATAATGAGCCCGGTGTCCCACACGAGGAGGAATCGTACATGTGCCTCATCTTGTTTTGCCCATCATGCACCGCTTTGCGCGCCGTTTCTGTTTCGTCCCGCCCTACGTATCAAGCCCTTCTTCCCAGTCAATTCGCCCCCATAGCACATGGAGCTCGGCATCGCGGTATACTCCCAGTGCTCTAGATGTTCTAGAGGTCCCCTCCCTTTCCTACGCCCGCCACAGCGAGCATGTCGGCAAGGTATCGTCGCAGCTCGCGCGTACCGGCATGCTGAGGGTCCACCTATGCTTCCCTGATGACTCGAGCGACTACCTCAAGCAGCTCCTTGTCAGCCTCAGCAAGGGCCATAGCCATCGCCTACCTGTCTCGCATAGTGCAACACGCGGCTGGTTCTGGGACGTGCGGCCTAACAAGACTACCTTCCAGGCGGTCAACCACCAGGCACGGTCAGAAACCATGAATGAGTTTCCCTGGCATACCGACTGCAGCTATGAGAACCCGCTTCCGCGGTACTTTGCGCTGCAGGTCCTCCAGCACGATCGCTATGGTGGCGGCACCCTGTCCGTCATGAATGTCGAGAGACTCCGTGAACTCCTCTCACCTGCAACCAGGGATGCGCTCATGGCTCCCGAGTTTCGTTTTGAGATACCTCCCGAGTTCGTCAAGGATCCAGAGCGGAGACACATCACCGGCAGTATCCTGATGTCAGACCGCCAGTCAATCATGATTCGCTTCAGAGAGGATATTATTACGCCGCTGACAGGCCGGGCCGGGCGGGCACTGGAGGAGCTCAAAACAGCGCTGCGGCTGCAGGAAGCACAGGAGTACTCGACATTGCATCTCAAGTCATCGGATCTACCCAAAGGATCCATCATACTCATGGATAACCGCCGCTGGCTACACGCGCGGAGTGACATCAAGGACCCTGAGCGCCACCTTCGGAGAGTGCGGTGGGATGCATGCCCCTTTGATGGTCAAGGACGAGGATAGGCAAGCTCAAGGTCTGAAACAGGCAGATTGCGCAATGCAGACCAAGTTAGTAGGCAGCTGAACCAAAATTGATACTCAACCTCGCTTAAGAATGGTCGTATTCACTCCTGCTAGGTCTTGCTCCGTAGTCTGTGCCTCATCCAAGTGTCCAATCCCAGGGATGCATTTGTCCCCATAAGGTACGGATACAACCAGTCCCGCCCCGTCCCGCCCCGTCCCGCCCCGTCCCGCCCCGTCCCGCCCCGTCCCCACCCATCCCCATCTTCGGCCCGCTTAGCCCGTCAATCTTCCTAGACAAGATCTCGGTCCCGTCCCCCTGTCCCCCCCCGCCGCCTGGTTTCTCCTGACCTTCCTTGTCTGCCGGTGTGGCACCTCCCTGTAGGATGGTGATGGTGATGGTGACGGTGATGGTAACTGCACACTGTGATATCGCCACCACGGATACGTACCGTACATTGGTGGCGCCAATTGGCCCAATAGACGGTGACAGGCGTGAGACACTTGACTAGGGTGAGTTGAGCATACGAGACCACCATCAGCATCCTAGTTACATATCAGCCATGTCTGACCGAAGCGGGGCGATTTCTGGAGCGACTGTCACAGCGACAGCATCCCGCCTTTCGCTTGTTCAGCTGCTCCTTATTGTTTTTTCTCAATCACGGCCTGGCCGGCAAGTATTTGTGCCAGTTCCGTATTCGTGTTTGTATGAGATCGAGAGTCCCTCTGTCCGGCAGCTACATCTGTACAGACGTAACCAGCACAGATCCCACCCCGCTCGGCTCCCTCAACATATCCATACCTGGTTGTTTGGTCCGTTTCGTCTCTAGTTATCCCTCGCGGCTCCCAACATGACGTATTCCTTGGCCGAGGTGCTGTCTGTCGTAAGGGTGCACCCTTTCTATTCCAACGCCCAGTATCCGCCAGACGATGACACCATCTACGCTGTGCGGGAGCTAGCTGCATTGATGCCTGGAAAGGTTGACCTGAAGTCACAGCCAGTGCTTCGCAAGAAAGACTTGTGAGTATTCTCATCGAAAACTTAGCGTCTCCTCACACTCTCAGGTACACTGTCATCGAGAGGCTGGTCAATGATACAGCCCAGGAGAATACATATCGACACAACGTCTACACGAGTGTCACCGGCGGTGGAAGCATCCTATCAAGACCTTTGTTCTTTGCAACTGACGCACTCGAGAACCGTCGGCAAAGAGCTTATTTTGGCGAGTTTCTGAAGAAGACCGGTCTCATTCAGCGTGGAGACTGGGTTCTGACTACACATTACGGTGGCAGTCTATACAGGTATGTGGAAGCCATGCGCCCCAAGAGGCACACTGCTCACATGTTTGTTTACAGATCCCTAGACTTGACACTGGAAATCATGGAGAACGCTGGCGCTTCTGTCTTGGCTGCCGGGCACCACAGTTCTTCTGCTGAGACAGTTCGTACACTGCAAGATTTCAATGTCAACGTTCTCACAGGTGATGGAAGCCAGATTGTAGCAATCATTCACCACATCTCAACTGTGAAGGAGGGAAGGGAAAAGATCAAGCTAGACAAGGTAATTTACACGTCAGAAGGGCTCACTGCGGTGCAAAGAGCACATATTTACGAGGTCCTTGGCCCGGTAAAGATCTGCTCCGTCCTAGGAAGTGCGGAAGCCGGGCCATACGGAGCGAGTAGCCCAGATCTCATTGCCTTTGACCCGGATGCAAGCCATAACGACTTCGTCATTGACACCCGTATGACGCTCATTGAGATCCTTCCGCTGTCTTTTCCTGATACCGACGACGACTCAATTACAGAGCTTCTTCCCGATGGAGAAACAGGAGTTATCGCGCAAACCATGCTCACGCGCCTGCGAAACCCTATCGTCCGGTACCTAACAGGCGATGTTGGTTCTCTCCACAGCCTCCCGGAGCAAGCTCGTCCTCTCATATCTAAAGCTGACTGGCCGCATCTCCGCGTTCTCCGTCTCCAGGGTCGTGACCAGCGCTTCAGCTTTAATTGGGATGGGTTTGACGTTCAATTCGACACCCTGGCCACTCTCTTATCCGAGTCGAAAATCGGCGTTCTTCAGTGGCAGGTAATTCTAGACAAAATGGAGCCGTCACAGGAAGTTCTGCTAGAGATCCGTCTGCTTTGCAGCCAGCAGATTGAGGATTCAGATTCTGGACGGACTGTTATCGACCTTCTGAGGGAGCTCTTCCATGTCTTTCCATTTAACGAGCATAGATTTAAGATCACATTTGTAAATGAGATTTGCGGGTTCGAGTTGAGTAACACGGGGCAGAAGGTCGTCAAATTCGTTGACCGCTCTACCTAGGGTGTACGTCAACAGTGTCGATGCTCACTACTTCCTTGGAGGACAGTGGCGCTCTAAGAAGCGTGTTGCGTGACGGAGGGTCATGAGGCACGGATGGGCTTGCTCAACTAAGAACAGGGGTTCTGTATTCTATGTGTGGCTGCTAGTAACAGTATTTACTGTCTTCCAAGTCCGCTTTCTCATCGGCGCAGCTTATTTGCCCCAAGCCTTCTTGTGATGTTTGATTTCTTTCACTTCTATATAGAGACCAGTGAATAAATTCTACTTCGTCAAGAATACCGGAAATATCGCCCTTTCTTTTGCTTGCATCAGTTGGCCTAATAGAAGCCTAAGCTGATTCTTCTGATACTGACACCTGACACGTTTGAGTTTCTGAATTCTCACAAGCATCGCCCAAGCAAGAGTCGAAATGAGCCAATACATATTGATTTTTAAATGGTGTACCGTTGTGTGTTTTGGCAACTTATCGTCGGTTTTCACTGCAATCATAACCTACCCATAGGATTTGCTCTAAATTCCTACTATCTCGCTTGCTAGGTTGATTCGCCTTGGCCAGAAGCCACACTTGAAACAACCGGTAGCAACTATTTGACTCATCCATTGAATCGTGTCTTGAGGTCGACCAAACGCATACCAGACCACAAATGTGTGGTAATATGTGGCAAGACTTCACTGCAATTTCAACCCACTCTAAAGGGTTACTTCTCATCATCCAGGTCTTATCCTCAGATGCGCTTCAAAGCCGCCTGCGTAGTCCTCATATGCCTAGGCCCATTCGAACAATTCAAGGGCTATATAGCTTCCCTATTTAACCCAACTGCGCTTCGAAAGCGCTGTGGGCCCAAGCGATTTAGCTCAAGACTTATTTCAATCCCTTCCAATCTAACCTAATTGTAACGGTTGCAAAAGCCGCTAAGCCACAGGGCAAAAGGTTGGGCTATAATCACTATTTGAGCAATGAGAGTCGTGCTCACAGCTGCTTATAGAAGTCTTACAGCGCTATTCCGGGCACGAATCGTGACACTGTGGCCCGGGTCGAATCTATAATTGAAATCTGAATCTCGATTCGATATGTGGAGCTATAATCCGTAACTTATATGCATTTATCTTGCCGATCTTTGCCTTGGCTCTCCTCTGCTTTATGGCACTGGATATCCGACAATGATCGGCTCTCTGGTTCAGGAACTGAAATACCTTCTAGTATCCTGGAAGGGCTCCTCCAAGGGTGACGGGCAATATGAAGAGTCTCGGTACGATCAGAAAAGAGGGCCAGGAACGAAGTAGTCGTTAGAATCGAAGGTTGGGTCTGCAGGAGATGACATTGGTTCGGCGGAGAAGAGGCCAATGCTCTCCATATTGTGGAAGGGTCTATCATAGTCACCATAGGACGGCTAGAATGCGTCCGAGCTCTCACAATACTATTGATACAGGGAGATTACTGGAATACATGGGCTTTGGGGCTGTATAGCGGCCTCTTGGAAACTTTATGCCCCCAGGTTAAGTAGATCAAGGGTTGATAGTCCGTATTGTTACTATAACTCAGAAAACTGTTCAAACCCACTCGGAAAAAAAAGTTATTAGAAGGTTATGATTTTCATTATTATCTATAGTTTGAAGATTAGGCGACCAGTAACTGACTTGGGTGCATATGGGTGCTCATGGTCTAGGTATCTTACAGCATAACAACGTCTCTCCTTCTTCTCCGCATCTAGTGATACCAGATCTCTTCTTCCACCATCAGTCTTTCGGATTGCATGAGTTACTATGGCCTCACTCATCGGCGAACACTGGTGGAAGTGGCTGCTGGTTCGAGAAGTTGAACCCCACGATTCCCTCTGCGACGATGACATCTTGACCGGAAGGCGGTCGGGAGAAGAGCGATACCCGGCGCCCGATGATGCCATTCTCGCTGACCTCTAATGATAACGGCTTGTCGAGTGCCAGCTCCACGAACGCATCGTCATGAGTTGCATCTGGGGAAGATAGAGAGAACCGTCGAAACAGTCCGCAATCTAGCGGGCTTCTTGTCAGATCACCGCTACAACTGTCAAGGTACCAGATTAGGATAGAGCAATCAGGGCCGCGAGATTGGTATGAAGCGTGGAACGTACTGAATCACAACGTGGAGATTGTAGAGGCTCGCTGCATCACTCGTGCTTGTAGGCGTGAGCCTCGCATGGGTCGCGCTGGTGCTTGCTGGTCTGCCGGGGGTGTGGAAAGCAAGATCGCCACGGATGATGGGAATCGGGCTGGATTGTGTTGAAAACGGCGAGTTGAGGGCTGCGAGAGCGCCTCCTCGAGGACGGTTGGAGTTGTCAGGGCCACACATTGTGAAACTCACAGTGGCTGGAAACTATAATGATTCAATGAATGCGGTGAGCCAGTGGTTGGTGGTTGATGGGCTGAGGCTGATGAGCTGATGAATTGATGATTGTGACAAGTTGAGGACGAAGCAGTGGGAAGCCTTGATTGAACCACCGCCAGCTAAGACCTGAATCCAGCACCGCGGTTCAAGCACATCCATAACCATCCCATCTCGTCCCGTGACATCTTTGCCATCTTGCTGCTATCAGGGTTCTTGGTGGAGGAAAGCCAAACATGCTCAAACACGCTCAGGCCAATCACGATGCACCGTGGCTGGGTAAATTGGTCAGATTAGGAAACTATACCCACTCATGGTAACTAAGATGGTGCTCATCAGACCGAAATACCTAGTCAGACACGTCAAAATCCAAGACTTATCGAGGTGTCAGATGAGTCTAGGCAAGTACGAGTTTAATGGCTGGTTTCGAAACAAGTCCCGTCATGTATCTTCACTTTGGGTTCCAGACTGGCCGTTCGTCAACTCGCCCATCTGATAGCGATGGACGCATGCCTCAATGGCAAGCAACGACATCTTGAAGAGAAATGCCCATGCATGATGTCAATCTTGTCACAGCTAACCATTAAAACTGCTCGAGTGGGAATACAGGTCATCTCACCTGTCGACTGCGTGGCAGGTTGAGCGGGATCCAGAAGCGTTTCGTTGCTGGGCATCCCCGATTCCCCCCACACACCTTGATGAGCAAGTTTGCGGGGAAATGCTCGCGAAACACCAAACTCAACCAATGACGTGACTTGGGATGAATAGGAGCTGAGGACCTTGATGGGACATTGCTGTGACGCAATTGCTGTCATTTACAGCTTCCCCTCACTCATGATGCTCTTTGCTGCTTAGTCTTGCCTTTGCTGTGTTCTCATTCCTACCTCTTTCACACTCTCAACCGCCTCACTTACACCAAGTCTCTCCACCCAAAATCACTAGCCATGGCTCCCCAAAACTACAAACTGCCTGCGCTGCCATACGCATACGATGTAAGTCGAAGCAGCCGGAAAGCAATCGAGCAGCAACGGCAATATGAGTTCAGCCCCTGATTCTCGTCTACCAGGCCCTTGAGCCCAGCATCTCAGCCCAGATCATGGAACTTCACCACAGCAAGCATCACCAGGCATACGTGACCAACCTCAACAACGCCCTCGGCTCCTACGCGACCGCCACCGCCTCGGACGACATCCCCGGCCAGATCGCCCTCCAGGCCGCCATCAAGTTCAACGGCGGCGGCCACATCAACCACTCGCTCTTCTGGCAGAACCTGGCGCCCGCCACCTCGCCTGAAGCCCAGCCCTCGAGCGCCCCAGAGCTCACTGCCGAGATCGCAAAGACCTGGGGCAGTCTCGAGGCTTTTCAGGCCGCCATGGCCAAGACACTGCTTGGGCTGCAGGGCAGCGGCTGGGGGTGGCTGGTCAAGGATGCCCAGGGCCTGCGAATCGTCACCACCAAGGATCAGGACCCCGTCGTAGGCGGCGAGGTGCCCATCTTTGGCATCGATATGTGGGAGCACGCCTACTATCTGCAGGTGAGTGCATGACTCTGGCTTCCACCGTCTTATCACTAGTTTGTTTCGGTAAATCTAACGCCCAGAAACAGTATCTCAACGGCAAGGCGGCCTACGTGGAAAACATCTGGAAGGTTATCAACTGGAAGACGTGCGAGGCCCGATTCAAGGGAAGTCGAGAAGATGCTTTCAAAGCATTGAAGGCCTCCATTTAGCTACCCACAGCCGTAAGTGGCAGTTGCACGAAGAGGATTTGACCGACGCCATGGCTCAAGGTTGCACTATCAATATGCAAGAAGGTGTAGAGCATAGATTACAAACCCAGCAGACATGCATGTGCGCAGCAGGTTCTCTGGTGTTGCTGCGCAACGTCCTGTCTTATCCATATTAGAAACGAACGAAACGCAGTCGTGCTCGTCAAAATCCTGCAAGGCAGCCAAGCTCAAGTCTTCAATGCGTGTATTTCCAGATCTTGTAACACCCCTCAGCCTAATCGCACAGCATGCGACGCGACACGACTTGTCATGATCTTTAGTCTTGTGCACTGAGTGCGAAGTAAACTCAGTATTATCATAGCAAATCTGGGTCCATCTGAGGTACCGAGTCGACACAAGGTCTCGGATAGCCAGTACTTTGAAAACTGTTGTTGGACCTGTCCAACAGGTGTTGATGCCAGTAGGGCTTATCAAACTGTACCACCGCGTGTTGGGTGTATTTGTGACTGACCGCCACAATTAATATTGCTTCTGCTATGTTCGAGTTTAACCCTCTTCAATATCCATTCATACGCCTTCAGTTGCTTTGACTAATCTAGCTAGCAGATAGCTTCTCGAATATTTGAGTACATCCCCTCAAGAAGAACGGTATAGACGCGAGATTGTCAGTAACAAACTCATTACCATCCGTTACAAAGTTGCAGCTCGCCGACACTCCGAGGAGTCAATCCTTGTCCGCCTCCACCCGCCGTTTCTCATCTGCAGCCACCCAGCCATCGCCACGCCGTTCTCGCTCCTCATTTTCCGCATCGGGCTTTCCAGAGCGTGCAGCATGTCTGCTACACGGCGTGGCGGGCGCTGTGCTCCGTCTCGTACTACGCTACGCGTACGAGAGGAGCTGAAGTAAAGGGCAAAGGGGTGCAATCGGCCAGTTGCATCGCCTCGTTCGACCGGCACTTCGATTCGGTCTAGCGCTTCTACAAGAGCCCAGTTTAGACAGAGATACTACACACGGAAGTCTCGTGGTTGTCTCGTGGTTGTAATACTGCGCCCCCGTAGCCACGTTGCTGGGCTCGCGGTGGTGATGAGAAGCACGAGATGAAGTCGACCAAGTGTTGAGGCGGTTGGCAGACTACACAGCACATACAAAACACACACAAAAAATTGATTGATGATCTTAATAGTTAACCGCTCAAGTCATGAGTGCTTATTCGGGATTGTTGGACACGTTCGCGTTGTGTACAGTTGTTTGCAGGTATGCTTTGTTGTTACTCGCGTCCTGCCGTATTATCCGACTGATGGAGGTCCAAAGTATCAAATCAACGGAACTTTTCGAATCTGGCCCGAAAGATTTAGTTTGCTAATGATACAAGGTAATGGGGCCATTTTCGATAGGGTCACGGACCGAACCAGGCAAACACCCCGTTATGGAGGAGACGAGAGGCGGGAGGACGGGATCGAAGATAAGCGGCAGATCCATCAAACAACTCGTTGGGTACGAAATATTGAAATTTGTTAGACAGCTTCCAAGCCAAAACATTATACGAAAGGGGTCAACTGTCCTAAAGATGGCCCACGGGTGACCCAGATACCAAAATGTCTTCCAATTTCCCAATGCAGTACAACACCGGCCGCCACCCATTGATGGTCCCTCTCTTTGCACAAACAAGACGCCGCCCATCATCCGTTGAGAGCCGCTTATGGATACTCGCCACGTCTAGGTTAAGGTTGTGCGAGGATGAGACGAAGCTGGCGAGGAGGGAGGACGATGGATGTCGGGTATAAAGAGGGGCCTCGTTGACTCCTGTCTTCTGAGCCAAGTTCCTCCTACCAGTGTGAGCCAGAGACCTTGAGCCCGAGACAAGAAGGTGCTGTACTTTGTCACTCGTTTATTAGACCCTGTCCCGACTCGTCTTCGTTTCAGGACATCACCATGGTGTGTCCCATCGCTCGCTTTACCCTTCTCGGGCTCGGGTAGGTAATCCTATTCTGGGTCGCCAAGATACCTTCCTGACCAAAATTTGTTAGAATTTCATCTCTTGCTCGTGCTGGGAACTATACAGTTACAGTCAGAGAGACCGTCACCGCTTGCGCAGCTTCATGCTACCTGACCATCTGGGACTGTGCCTCAACGGCCACGGTGCCCTCTGCAACCGTCACCTCGGACACTTCTGTAACCTCTGGAAGAAGCACTACAGAGGCTTCAGCGTTCTCGTATACTTCAGTGTCAAGCATGGAGACTATGCCTACAGTTACGGTTGACAGTAGCGCTGATGCGACTGCTTTTACATCGAATTATTCGAACTCTCCTGCGACAACCATGACTGTCTCTGAAACCACCTCGGTTATTATATCGACCATCACCATCTCGCGTTCTTCCAGTGGCTACTGGAACAGTACTGTCACAGTTCCTGAAGCAATCTCTTCTACTTCTGGAGAGACTACATCTTCGGGACCGTACTCGGTTCCTTCGAGCTTCGTTTCTACAAGCAGCGTATCCTTGAGTGTGTCGACCAACTCGACCTCAACTGGTACAAGCTTTGCCTCAGCCTCTTCAACCAGTGTAGAGCTGGTATCGTCGTCCAGCTGGACCGCAGACTCTAGCGCGCTTTCTGGTGGATCGTCCTCACCAGCTCCCTCTGGAAGCACGGTTGAGACAGCAGCGGTGACGTCTAGCAGCGCGCCACTCTCCAGCTCATCTGAGACGTCTGTAAAGGGCACTCCTACTTCAGACAAAGGTAGCACCAGTTCTGCAGGGACTAGCGAGATGCCCATGTCGTCCAGCTCCAGCGGCGACGTGACCTCAGCCTCGGGCTCCTCGTCGTATTCGTCAGGGGCAGAGACTGGACCGACCACCATCACCTCCACGGTTACGGTGACGCGTACCCAGGGCGATGGGTCTTCTGTGACGGGCTTCAGCTCTACCCCCGCCTCTGTTTCTAGTTACTCTGTGACAGAGACGACCCGAATCCCTCAGGGGCCGTCATCGTCGGTATCGCGGTCCTACGTCATGCCCAACTCGACCATTTCGATACCCTCAGGAACAGGATACACCAGTCGCATCTCAACACTGTCAGCATTTTCCACTGATTGGTCTACAGTCTACAGTGCAACATCCTCACTCATCAGCGAGACGGCCTCTGAAGCCGAAATCTCCAGCACAGTCACCTTTGTCATTTCCTCCACTTCAGCAACTACACTACCCTACTCCTCTACTGGTACGGTTTCAGTCTCCTTTTCAAGCCAGCAGCAGTCGCCATTGAGCTCAACCTCGACTTCTACACGGAACGGTTACAACTTTGGTAGTTCCACGTCAATATCTACAACCACATGGCCCACCTCGACCCTTGACTTCAAGACTGAATCGAGCGCTCTCGGAGGCTCAACTTCATCGCAACCTACGACGCTCGTCACCACAAGTAGGACACCCGAGGACAGCACTACGCCAACTGCCTCCAGTACCTTGACTAGTTCTACTTCCAACTATGAGCCACCATCGTACGGCCCCCCGGCATACGGAGAGCCCCCTTCGTATGGACGCAAGCGCCGTGGTGTGCGCGTGTAGGGACTCTACATGATCAGAGAATCAAGGGCAAAGGACGCCTGGTGAACAAGGTCCTTTGTTTCTACGTCTTCGATTCTTCGCATCTTCTATTTTGACGGAACCCTTTGTTAGACTTCACCTAGTGTAATGGGCAACGAGGAATGGAAAACGAATGTGGTGTATTGGTATTGACTCGCAGATCAAAGCCCTCTTAAGCCTTTTTCTGTACTGATTTTATCCAACTACTTCCTAAGAATCCATCAATGACAGTAAGAAATTGAATGTTTAATCTTTAGAGACTGACTAGAAACTCCTTTCGTCTCCATCTATGCCTTAACGCACTCGACAACTCCAACAGGGGTCCAGGGAGCCTGCCACACATCCTTGACGCGGAGACCGGCGGCCTTGGCCAGATGCTCAAACTCCCGACGGCTGCGCTCTTTTCCGCCAATACCCAGCATGGCAAGGTCAAAGAAAGCGTTGACGCTCTCGGGGGGGTTGCCCACGATGACCTCGACGATCAGCAGGCGGCTGTCAGGGGCCATGGCGTTGGCGAGCTGGCGCATGATGGTGATGCAGATATCGTCGCCGTAATCGTGCAAGCAGCGACGAATGTGATAGATGAGAGCGCCTAGATAGTTTGTGAGAAGCTTCAATCAATGGACAGGGAGCTGGAGGAAAGCTGCTCACCTTTGATTGGCTGCTCCTTGTAGAAGTCGTGAGCCATCTTGGTGACCTCGCGGAGTCCGGGCACGTCCATGCGGTTAACCTCCTCGATAATCTCTGGCTGATCCTGCAAGTAGCAACGGTTACGAGGGATCCAGCTGTTTACATCCATGATGGCCTGCAGTGAGTGGCCTCGGCTGCCGCCAACCTCGACGACTACGGGTCGCTTAGGGTCGCTCATAGCCGCGTCTCGGATCAAGCCGTAGTCAAAGACCTTGGTGGCCGAAATGAGGCCGTCAGCCGTGCGCATTGCCTCCATGAAAGTGCGCATACGCTCGGGAGTCTCGTGGATGATGTCCCACGAGGTTTCCTTGGGGCGGCCGTTGGCAAAGGTCAAGGGGGAGTGCTCCTCCGTGACAGGTTCGACCAACGGGTACTGCTTGAAGAATCTGGGCATGTTCATAAAGACAAAGTAACCTTCATCGAAACTGTAGCAATGTCAGCTAAACTGAAAAGAAGTAGCGGAGTATGGCGAGTCGGCTTACAGCATGCGAGCGTAAGGGTAGTAGGAAGTAGAGCTGTGGTAAATGAGTGACTTGGGCGTGTGCTTGACACGATCTTCGCCCACACATGCAAGAACATGATACGAGATGAGCATGTTTCCGAAACGGCCTGGCAGGGAAATGGAATTAGCTATTGCTCTTCTGTTTCTGCCGAAAGAAAAAAACGTACGGACGAGGCCTTCGTCAGCGCCAATCTTCTTGGCCAGTTCGACCCACGAGATATCACCGCTCTGGGGGATGAGATCGAACGCCTTCCACTCAAGGAACATGCGCTGGGCGGTGATGCCGGTCAGGACGGATACCTCGTGCTCCCACTGCTCCTCGGGTAGCGTAGCCTCCTCGGCGAGCAGCCCCGCGGCCGTGGAGATGGCCTTGCGCTTGGTCGCGTCATCCTCGGGCGAGAGGCCGGAGCTGTGCGTAAAGTCCTTGACGGCCTCGGCGAGGCTGCTGGACAGGTGCTTGATGGTCTCCTTGTTGACGGACATGGTTGGATTTGAGGAGGTTGGCTGGATGAGTGGGTCAGTGAGTGCGTTCTGGTCGTGGTCGTTGTTGTTCTGCTGTACTACTTGGTGTCCCTTAGTGTTCTTATAGATTGTCATCTGTACACTCCAAAGCCGTATTGCTGCGATCTTACCACCTCCTTCTATTCATGAGCAAGGTCCTCTTGGGTTCCGAGATGAGCATCTACCCGTCTCATCCGGCATCTAGTTCGTTTCTCTCTGAAGCCCGGGACCAGTCTCACAGATGCGTATGCTCAGCCTCGTCCAACGGCCCACTACTTCACAAACTCAGACAGACAGACAGACAGACAGACAGACAGACGCCGACACCATCCCAACATGACGAGTAGGCAAGCCGCTTTGGCAACTGAGTATTCTGGATTAGCTTATCCCGGCCGTTGCAGTTTGTCCGGGACCAGCATAGGGGCAGTTCGGCCGCCGAGTTGCCCGTGCCACCCTCCTGTGACAAAGTAAGACATCAAAACCCTGCACCAGTCAGCTTTGTATCTATAGTCTCTGCTCAAGCCAATGAGCCTGACCATGTTCTGATAAGGGTTCAGATCGTTGTTCTGGTTAGCCAGAAGCCTATTCAGGCCGTTTCCAAAGCCAACCCCAGTTTTGGGGGTCAGTTCTTGAACTCTTGAGGCATGGGTGGAAAGACAATCACCAGAACAAGCACATTTTAACTCAAAGCCGACATTGTCCAATTTCATTTACCGATAGAGGCATTAGGATCTTGCCTGAAACGGAACGCAGAGACCGGTCGTTTCCCAATACGTCCTTTCCCGTTCTATATACTCCAGTCTATAAGTCAATTCCTCTATCGTGCTTCCCCCTACCCAAACAATCGAGCGTTGCAGTCCAAAACGTTCACCATCTTCTGGAGAACAAGTTGCCGCAGTTTAGTAACCCTGAGACAAGCACACGACGGCCCACTTGCCGCTCCAAGCCCACTTTCGAGCACCGCTGTCGCCGCCACCACCTTCGAGGGCCCGGAGCTCCTCATCCTTGCCCTTTGGTAGGCCAACGACCACGTCAGCCTTGCATGTTCGTAGAGACATGACATTGACGCCGGAAGACGGTCCCATGGGGCCGATAGCCTCGACAAAGGGAGTCGTGGGGTCCCACCAAGCCTGTGAAGAACGCGCGTCAGTGCTGTCACGTAAGCACAGTTGAGACAGTAACTTACATCACCAGTCAGCTTTCGATAGTTGAGATCACCCTTGAAAATGACAAGCTCCGAAGTCTTCAGATCCTCAAGTAGCCCAGGGGCCTCTGAGGGTAGTCTCCAGAAGCTGCCGCCGTACGTCCAGTAACGGTTGGGGCGGAGAGCAAGCTGCCCCTCGGCATGGAACGTAGCCCACTCCTGGAACATAAACTTGAGATCCTGCTCTTCCTTTTCCGAGAGTGGCTCCGGCTTCTTGTCCTGGAGTTTCTCGTCGTCCGACTGCGTATCGTACAGGGCACGAGGGTTGGCGATGGCGTTGAGAAGCGCGCCAAAGTCGCTGGGCACCACGTCGGAGACGAACCAGGGGATCGACTTGGGATGTAGCACGACTTGGGTTGCCAGCCCGGATGAGAGGAGGTATCCCGCAAGCACCATGTCTACGTATAGCTCAAAGCCAGCGTTATCCAGCACGATATCGACGCGGCGCTCCTTTTTGCCAGCGGCCCGGGCCTCCTGGAGCAGCTTATACGCCTGGGGCAAATCGTTGACGAGAATGTTCTTCTCGGCGGCCTTGCGAGCCTCGGCGCCCTGCAGCTTCTGGATGTCGTCGTACGTCATGTTGGTGAGGAGGGACAGGTCGGTAGCGTTACCCCACAGGCATATCTCAAACATCTCGGCGAAGAGAATCTCCTCTGCTTTCGAGTCCTGGGCTGCATCCTTGCCAGCACGGATCTGCTCGACAATCTTCTTGTACTTATCGGCGAGCTCGAGAACGGCAGGTCGCGAAGATCTGAATGTGTCAAGCTTCTGGCGGGCAAAGATGTCGTAGTTCTTCCAGTGCTTGGTGATGGTGAAGAATGTGCTGACACGACTGCACGTTCATTGTTAGCCTCTCGTGTTGAGCGGTACTTAGCAGGGCTATGTTCTTACCGGTACATGTAGCACTCGGAGAAGAGCCAGGGAACGGCCAGCCATGTAGGGTTGCCGAGCTGCTCCAGCTCCTTATTGTAGCTCGCAATCTCCTCGGTGAAGCCATCGTCGGCAAGGGGTCTACACCGATATGTCAGCCTGGAAGAAATCGGATGGGGCAGCTATGGGAGTGCCATACGTCAAAGGGCGGTCGTGCTCGATCTCGTACTTGAAGGCTGAAAGCTGCTCGATAATCTTTTTACCCTCAGCCAGAGCCTCGGGATCGTCGGTCTTGTTGACAGTGCGGTAGACATCATCAATCGCACCAGTCTTGGGAGCTGTCAGCACGCCATTCGAGAAGGCAGTCGATACTTGGGGCGTGTCTCACCAGAATGACGGGCCATCGAAGACGCGCCGAGTCGTTGGCGAACGACTTGGTCTCGTTGGTCGCACACTGAGCTATTGGCTGCTTGTTAGCTCTATTGGCTCCGGCGCAGTCTGGCAATACGCACGCGTTTTGGTATCGTACTCCATTTTGGGCTGGGTATACTGCAAGGAAACAAAAAGCCTGACAACTTGCGGGCTAGCCGATGACGGATCTTTAACCAAACCCGACTGCTGCTCTTTACGTCAAGTCTCCGCGCAGCTCGTTGAGCTTCTAGAGGGGCATCGCGGGGCATCGCGGGGCTCGTTTAGTGGGGTGTGTGGATATAGGCATCACTTGACGTCAAGCCTCGTTATGGCATTGCCCTGCATAAGAGCATTCATTGTCTTGTTCGGTTAAGCCTTAAGCACAAGCGTCCAAGAGTCAGCACCGGCGTTTGGTAGGTTCTCGTCAAGATCAACTGTTTAAATTGGTAGAAGGATGTTCATTATGTATCCGACCTATTCATGGAAAGGCCATTGCGACACTCAATGCCAATGGTGGGTGCTTTGTCAGTTTGTCGCCCTCAAGAAGACTCTCCTGAGTCTGCAATCCTTGACATTCTCCACCTTGCGTGGAGATCAACAGCTCTCGGCAGGTATCATAGTAGTACGTAGAAGGAATCCATTGGGAGATCATAGTGTTTGTTACACAGGCATTTCACCGCCCTCTTAAGTCGTCTTGGGCGACCCCGACTCGCCATCCTTCTGCTGGCTCTCCGAGTCACCTCGCTTGTTGAGAATCTCGTCAATCACGCCCAAGTCCAATGCCTCCTCGGGCGACAGATACTTGTCTCGCTCCATGAGGTCGTTGATTTGCTCCAGATTGTACTTTTCGAACCCCTTGCCCTTGTTTAGATGGTACTGCATGATCTTGTTGGACTGCTCGCGTATCCGCTGGATCTGGTTGGCGTAGATTAGAATGTCGGATGCTTGGCCCTTTGTTCCTCCTAGCGGCTGGTGGATCATGATGGAACTGTGAGGCAGCGAGAACCGCTTGCCGGCCTCACCACCAGCAAGGAGGATGGCGGCCATGGAGGCGGCACCGCCGATACAAATGGTCGATACGGGGGACTTTATGTATGTCATCGTGTCGTAGATAGCCATGCCTACAACTGGAGTGAGCGTGGTTGCGCGCGGAACAGGCAGGGTCCTAGCAGCGACGTACCTGACGTGACGGAGCCGCCTGGTGAGTTGATGTACATGGTGATGGGCTTGTCGGGGGTGTCGGATTCAAGCCAGAGGAGCTGGGCGACAATCGAGGCGGACATGTAGTCGTCAATCTCGCCATTGAGGCAGACGATGCGTTCCTGGGGTCGTCAAGTCAGCTTCTCGTCGGTCAATCACGCGTGGTGGCGCGACAAGCCATTGTCGTACCTGTAGCAGCTTTGAGAAGATGTCCCCTACTCGACGTTAATCTCCAAACAGTCGCGAAACAGCATGCAGAAGAAGAAGCGCACATGTTTTCCTGCCCGCAGCCTGGGCATTGTTAGCCACTTGCGACCCTCGTAATTGCGCACGTGAAGCTCACCGATGACTCCTCAATGTAGGGCATGGGGATGTTGCTCGTAGGTGGTGAGCTGGAAAAGCCGAATGATCTTGACTGCACTGGCGCCTGTGTCCGCAACAGGCCGCGCAGGGCAAACAGCGCTCTTTGTCGCGGAAGCATGATTGTGAAAGAGTCGCGTTGTTGCTGGTTGGAGGAGCTTTACAGTGTTGTAGGTCGCCCGACACCTACAGTGCAGTAGAAAAGCTGGGGTGCGTCATGAGCGGAAATATCGCCGCGCAACGGCCAGCCAAAGCCTAAGCCGACAAAAATCCATCTCGACCGACCAACAAACACCACAAACAACACAGCAGCAGCGCTACCACGATCGCTTTCGGCATAATTCACACACGCACGAGACACGAGACGCACTCGGCCGGACGATGAACTGGCAATGAAACGATGCACGGCGCTCTGCATTGGCCGTCTCCGACTCGCCGTACCAGGCCCGGGTCAACGACGATGGGCCACCTACGATAAAGCGACCCTCTCCCACGAGGCCCTTTTGCGACAGGCCGAGGCGGCCCTGGATGAAGACGCCAAGATCAATGCCGAGAGCAGGACTGTTACAACGAGAGCTGGCTCCCTTCCGATATCACCAATCATGGATCCGGCGTGGATACAGGCGAGGCGACAGGAGAAGAAGAACCAGGCGGCAAAGCCAACGGGTCGGCTTCGGAGGAAGTTGGCCAACAATCCCTACGGTAGGCTCGAAGCTCCGATTCTAT
Organism: Pseudonectria foliicola; assembly: GCA_003693505.1. Lineage (NCBI taxonomy): Eukaryota > Fungi > Ascomycota > Sordariomycetes > Hypocreales > Nectriaceae > Pseudonectria > Pseudonectria foliicola. The sequence continues at coordinate 127,348 of QUZD01000001.1, forward strand.
CACTCTCGGCTGCAGATGGCTGACAGATTGGGCAGCACTGGCTCTCGTGACGCCAATGCGACGATGTCTCAACACGAAAACATCCCTACCGCGATTCTTCTACCAGGATTTCGAAATGGTCAGCCATCCTGACCCCAATGTCAGCGATCCATGGTGGGCTCCAGGTCCTCTATCTTTTGAGCCTGTAATCCCAGAGCTCGTCCCAGGACAGAAGAAGTGGATGTGCAAAGAGGATTACCTGGAAGCAACAAAGACAGCAAAACCCTTGCTCAAGCAAAACAGACCCTATAAGGCTCCCCTGACCAGCTACGTCCTGGGGCGGAAGTCTTTGATAGACAAGATTCGCCAGGGCAAAAGCAAAAAGCTTCTCGCCAAGCTGACGGCTCTGCGTCACGGCACGGCAGCCTCGCAAGCCGACGTCAGCGCAATCTGGCGAGAAGACATGGGCGATGTACTCCTCAAAATGATGCGGCGGCACGCCGTCGACGCGCTCATCTATCGCGGAAACCGAAGCTCAAGCCCAGTCTACCGGTTTGTGCAGCCTTGCGGATCCGATTGGGGGGCGGCCAAGACGGCACACCTGAGAGGCTGTGTACTCTGGATCCCCGAGAACACGGACAGTTCGACATTGGCGTCGACGGCCTATGCGACGCTAGATGTGGAGGATGCAAAGTTTGGATCCAAGATGGCGGTGCACAACCTCCTTTGGCTGCTGGGCCAGGAAGAAGTCGAGCGACTGCGGGAGGCGACCGAAGTGTTCCGGGGTAACGAGGTTCTGGTCTTGCGCCAGTGGAGGAGTGAGCGGATGATGCATCTGCATCAACTTCTCTGGCGGTTACATGGTTATCTCGACGGTGCGGCGCAGAGTAAGAGAGTGAGAGATTGACCAGACATATCTTGTATAAAGCGAGCATCCCCTGTATCATAACAGAAGCCCCATTTGTCTATTCTCAAATCATGATTCACTGTGCACAATATGCATGTATTTTTATTTTTTTGAGTCTCCAAGGCCAATTCCAACTCAACGTAGTTGACGCGTTGGAGACTGCCAGACGCTTCGTCATGTTTTGTGTTTCGTGTTTTGGCTGGAGGGGTTGCTGGTGGGGTGGGTAGCCTAAACCACTCAAACCCAACATCTTATGCAGATGAGTGGCGGCAATAATGTTGCTGAATGCTTTTTTTTATTACATGTGTCCCTTTTGCTAGCCCTGTTATCAACTTCTGATGTTTACGAATCTCCTTCTCTGCTTGTTCAACGAAAAGTTTAAACCTGGCATCAATTCTGTGTCGACGGCTGCCACCCTAAAGCCCGGTTTCAGAGTCACATCTTGAGCGACCAAAGACGGTTCATTTCCGCCTCATCCTACGTGACCATGGATCAAGGACAGATCCCCGAGCAGATCCAAAGCGAGAACTGGCTCCAGCCGTGGGCTCCGGCGAAGCACCTACCCGTCGTCCTGATCCACGACGGCGGCGGCACCACCTTTGGCTACCACTGCCTGGAGAGCCTCAACCGGCCCGTCTACGGCATCTCCAACCCGCACTTCCACAGCGGCGACAAGTTCGAGGGTGGCATCTCCGAGATGGGAGCCCTCTACAGCAGCATGATCAAGGCAGGCGTCGGGAGCCCGGACTTTCCCGGTCAGAAGCGTCCCGACGGCTGCGTCTCCATCCTGCTCGGCGGCTGGAGCATGGGTGGGCTGCTTAGCCTCGAGGTTGCGCGACAGCTGGCCGAGGATGACAAGGTGCACATTGCCGGCATTCTGATGGTGGATAGCGTGTGCCCCATCAAGCCAGCGACGCCTGTTCAGACGGTCAAGTACCAGCCATCGCAGGAGGCCATGTCTAAGAATCAGATCCTCTCGCAACGCGCCATGGCCGAGGCGGGGCGGATGATCGCGACGTGGAAGCTACCGGTATGGGACGGACCTCTCAAGGAGAAGCGGCCTCGTGCAATCATGATTAGGGCCAAGGATTACGTTCCCGTCCAAGGAGAGGGCGTCAGCAGCGTGGACATCTGGAGAGAGGACGCCAAGGTAGGATGGGACCATTATGATTCAACGCTCATCGAGGAGACTCTTGATGTGGAGGGTTCACATTACGTGCTGTTTGATATGAAGAAGATTCGACCGATCTCAATAGCCATTACCAAGGGATTGAATAGATTGGAGGAGCTGGCTCGAGTATGACATGACCGATGAGCTGCACGAGCGGGCGATGATTGTCTGGGGACTTTGAGTGATGAGAGCGTCTTGAGGATTTATGTTGGAGACTGCCCTTTTGAGAAGTGCGTCGTTACAGGTCTGAGGAATGGCACAGCACATAGAGCAGAGGAATACTCAAGAACAGTAGAAGATCGCCTGGTGGTCTCATCCCCTCATGCCTGCCTACCTCCAAGATTGAGGTTCAAGCAGGGATCCGTTTATGTCCGGGTTCCCTCCGAGACCGCTTCACAAGGCGAGAAGCAGCACGCACGGGAATCAATGAGAACGCAGTCATCACAGGAATCTGAACGCCCTCTCCCGTGAGGCCCTATGATTTACATTGCCGATCATTAACCAGCAATTGTCAATCTACTCTATACACAGCATCCATCCATTCATCCATCCATCCATCCATCGTCATCAAGCGGACACGCGGGCCAGCTGGTGGCTGATGCTGTCGAGCTTGCTCCAACCAGAGACGCCCCTCGAGCCATCCAATCACAGCGGTCGAAATTGTAATGCGGGGGAGCTTCTCCTCCAAGTCACAGGGAAGATCACAGGGATGGAAGAAAAAAAGCCGACATCGCACCCTCGCTCCCAGCAACTCCGACTCACCGGCCCAACGCACAATTCCGACTTGACAAAACTGCGGGTTTCTCGCTTCCTTCTTTGTCAATTGGTTTGGTCCCGCCCCATCAAGCCCAACTCGCCACCATGCTGTCCCGCTCCCTGCCTCTGCGATCCTCGCGGGCTCTTGGAGCTCTGCGTGCCTCGAGGAACCATGGGTATGTGTGATGAAGCCAACCTAGAGTCTCCATTTGGAACCAATTGGGCTAATATGTAATACGACGGCAGCCGCCTCTTCTCCTCGACGGCCCCCGTCCGCGTGGTCGCCGATGCCGACATTAACAAGACTTCGGCTACCATCACCCAGCCCAAGGCCCAGGGTGCCTCCCAGGCGATGCTGTACGCCACGGGCCTAAGCGAGGAGGACATGAACAAGGCCCAGGTCGGCATCTCGTCGGTCTGGTACGAGGGAAACCCTTGCAACATGCACCTCATGGACCTCTCCAAGGCCGTCAAGGAGTCCGTCGCCAAGGCCGGCCTCATCCCCTACCGCTTCAACACCATTGGCGTCAGCGACGGCATCTCCATGGGCACCACCGGCATGCGCTACTCCCTCCAGAGCCGTGAGATCATCGCCGACAGCATCGAGACTGTCATGAACGGCCAGTGGTACGACGCCAACGTCAGTCTGCCCGGCTGCGACAAGAACATGCCCGGAGTCGCCATCGCCATGGGCCGCGTCAACCGCCCCAGCATCATGGTCTACGGCGGCACCATCCAGCCCGGCTGCACAAAGGCCGGCGAGTCCATTGACATTGTCTCCGCCTTCCAGTCCTACGGCCAGTACATTACCGGCCAGATCACCGAGGAGCAGCGCTTCGACATTATCCGCCATGCTTGCCCCGGCAGCGGTGCCTGCGGCGGCATGTACACGGCCAACACCATGGCCACCGCCCTCGAGACCATGGGTTTGACCCTCCCCGGCAGCAGCAGCAGTCCCGCCGAGGACGCCAGCAAGCTCGCCGAGTGCGCTGCCGTCGGCCCTGCCATCCGCAACCTGCTCAAGGAGGACATCCGACCCCGCGACATCATGACCCGCCAGGCCTTTGAGAACGCCATGATCATCATCAGCATCCTGGGTGGCAGCACCAACGCCGTCCTCCACCTCATCGCCATCGCCGACTCGGTCGGCATCAAGCTCGACATTGAGGACTTCCAAAAGGTCTCGGACCGTACCCCCCTGCTAGCCGATCTCAAGCCCTCGGGCAAGTACGTCATGGCCGACGTCCACGATATTGGCGGCACCCCTGCTCTGCTCAAGTTCCTGCTCAAGGAGGGTCTGCTCGACGGCTCCGGCGTCACCGCCACCGGCAAGACGATGAAGCAAAACGTCGAGAACATGAAGGGCTTCCCCGAGGACCAGAAGATCATCCGTCCCTTCAGCAACCCCATCAAGGCCACCGGCCACATCCAGATTATGCGCGGTACCCTCGCTCCCGGCGGTTGCGTCGGCAAGATCACCGGCAAGGAGGGCACGCGCTTCGAGGGCAAGGCCCGCGTCTACGACAGCGAGCCCGCCATGATTGCTGGCCTCGAGGCCGGCGAGATCAAGAAGGGCGAGAAGTCGGTCGTCATCATTCGCTACGACGGCCCCAAGGGCGGTCCCGGCATGCCCGAGATGCTCAAGCCCTCGTCAGCCATCATGGGCGCCGGCCTCGGCCAGGACGTGGCCCTTCTCACCGACGGCCGCTACTCCGGTGGCTCCCACGGCTTCATCATTGGCCACATCGTCCCCGAGGCCATGGAGGGCGGCCCCATCGCCCTTGTCGAGAACGGCGACAACATCATCATCGACGCCGAGAAGCGCGCCATCGACCTCGACGTGCCTGAGGAGGAAATGGCCCGCCGCCGCGCCAACTGGAAGGCCCCCCCTCCCCGCTACACCAAGGGTACCCTCAAGAAGTACGCCGCCCTCGTCAGCGACGCCAGCACCGGCTGCGTGACGGATGGCCGCATCTAAAGGGAGCAAGCAGCTTTGCTGGATGATACCAGGAAACGTCATGTAACAACCTCGTTCTTACCGCACATCTACGCCGTCTTTTATTAGGAGTTTTCAAAAATCTGGGAACGGAAAAGACAGTCTGGTTCCTTAACGTCATCTTGTATAGAAATTTACATGTTTTAATCACTTTTTCGTCTTGCGCGTAGTGACCAGCCGCCAATGCGACATAACACCACTGGTCTCTCTGACCTCGCCAGTCTACCGGTTAACGTGTTTTTGTTTCTTGTAATCAATGTTACCATAGGCTAGTTAGATCTAACCGCTCATCTACATTACTATGTAACAACAGGGCATTAAGTTCAAAAGAGGGAAAAGGAATCGTGCAACATTTAGATGCTTTATATAACCCATAATCTTAGAATCTCCCCCGTGCTCCTGCAAGTATAACTCAATCGAGCTTTTCAGATCGTGCCAGAAATCCACCCATCGTCGTTGTCTTGAGAAAAATTGGAAAAAAAAGAATCGCTTTCCGTTTGCTTTGCATCTCCACAGCACTCACGCCTTTCTTTTGCGCAGAGCTTCGACAAAGGCAACCTTATCTTCCATTGTCAACCCAACACGCTTGACGCGACTGAGCCGGGCAAGTGCCTCGCCTATCCGGTCCAAGACCTTTTGCTCATCGCTGGACATGGCAGTGCTGGTAGAATCGCCACGGAACTTGGCCTCGGCAGCATGCACACCATTGGTCAGGGCTGCCGCACGGTTGACCTGGCCTTCGGCTATTCGTACACGGATGCAGGTCGTTGGACGGGACAAAAGGCTCCAGATGAACTTGAACCACAGACCGGGAACCGGGGTGGTAACGTCCGGCGGCGTGTACCGGATGCTAACCGGGAAGATGTGGACATCAGGCGGACACTGGAGAACCGAGGGGCTAAAGGGAAGAATGGCCTTGCCGTTGGAGGTACCGCACTCGGGGAAAACGGCAATAACGCGGTTGGGACACTCGGCGAGCAGGTCCTTGATCTCGACCAGCTTGGCGTTCTTCGGAGGCGCCAGGCGGACAGGGGAGAGGGCCATGAGAACGGCACGCAGCAGGCCGATGCGTTGGACTTGGCGGGAGCGCGGGTAGGAGACTGTGAAGACGGGGTCGAAGATGGCGGCGAGGTAGATGGCGTCGATGGGGCTGGTGAAGTTGGCGGCGATGATAGAGCCGGGGTGAGGCACACGGTCACGAGGCTGGTCGGCGAGGGTGCCACGCTTGACGCCGTCGAGCTGAAGATCAACCCACCAGATGCCCGGGATGGCCATCATGCCCCAGAGGGCCATCTTGCGGAAGATGACGGGCAAGGGTAGCCAGTGGAAGATGAGGAAGTAGCCAAGACAGTAGGTGATGAAGAAGGGGAGGCGGAAGATGAAGAGAAGGGTGTGGGTCAGGGTTGAGACGGCGGATACGGGCGTCGAGACGGGGAGGAAGGGGGCGATGCCCGTTGCTGCGAAGAGAGACAACGTCAGCTGCTGGAGTAGAGGAGGGAGGGAGGGAGGGAGGGAGAAAGGCAGGCGGGTAGATAGTGTTACCTCGATCGCGAAACTGGCTGAACTTTTCCATCGTGGAAATCCAATGATGGTGGAGGATGCTTTGGGAGGAGCTTTGGCGAGATACTGGATTGCAGTGTATCTTCGGCGCTTCTCGAGTCGGGCAATGAAGGAGCGGAAGAGATAGGAAGCTATCGTGGCATAGACCCTGGTGGCGTGGAAGCTGGAATCTTTCGCACGCGACAACTGGATGAAGTAGCTGGACAAAGCTTGCTGAGGCGGAGGGATGCAAAGAAGGGTCTTTTGGTGTGTCACTGACGCAACAGGAGACGTCGATGCGCCGTTAGCTTACGCGACAAGATGCGCCAGTGCGAGGAGCCAGGATTGACATGTGAAGGCGAGAATGAGCCAGCTGGCGATAGGATGATGTCTAAGTCGTGGCGGGCGGCCCCACGTTTTTCGGGGCTTTGACGTTCTGGTGGTGCAGAGGCATGCTGAGTCATTGCTCGTCGCTTGTGGCTTGTTCCTGCAGAATGTGGCTGAGCTGGTCAACCTCACCACCCGTTGCCCCGGCAGCCAGCCCAGCTACTGTGTATACGTGTGGCGTCGGAGTCGGGTAAACAGAAGTGGGAATATTATTGGGATAATATCATCCATCATCAATCAATCAATCAACCCACCCGCAACGCACGTTCCTGTGGTTGGGCTAGCAGCCACTTTGAGAGCTCCGCTGCCAAACAACACCCTGAACAACATAGCCGTAGCGGTATCCATTTCTCTTCCCTTCAAGCACTACGTCTTCTGCCGCCGACGACGCCGCCTTCTGCCGAGCTGGAGCTGCGCTGCTCCCTGTTGTTCCCTTGTTCCCTTTTTTTTGCTGCTGCTGCGCGCGCACAACGTTGCTATCACCGCCACCATGGATGCGAACACTGAGAACCAGGTTTGTTTTTTTGCTGCCTCGTGGTGAGCTGGAGGTGAAGATTCGGGACTCTTTTTCGCTGACGCCTGCTCGCAACTGCCCCAGACCTTCCGCGCCTCCAAAATGAGTCGTCTGCCCGCCCCGGCAACACATACCTCTGGCCTCACCGAATGGAGCGACTCGCAACACAACTCGCGCATCCAGTCCACGATTCCCCCGCCGACGTCACTCAAAGCCCTCAAGCGCGAGATTCCCCAGCCTGGTAAGCCACTCGGGATTTGCGCGTGTCGCTGTTAGCTGGACTTGGTCGTCTAACCTGCTCTCCACAGCCACCCAGTCAGAAGCCAAGCGCAAGCCGCTTTACGAGAGCGCCGCCGAATACCCTCCCAAACCCTCACTCGCCGCGACTGCTTCAACAGTTCGGACAAACATCAAAGGGCAGAGCATAGCCGGAATGTCCGGGGTGAGTTCCATCCGGAAAACAGCAAGAATGCGTGGCAACGTGCTGCGAAAACGTGATTCTGAGCATTGGCTGACATGGGGTCCTCTCGCAGCTCAAGCAACCATCCAGCTTCCAATCCACCCGTCCAGCTGCAGCGGCCACTTCAAGTACCTTTGGCAAAAGCGTGGGCCCTGGTCGGCATGCGCAACTTGATCGCACTCAGTCCACTCGACAAGTTACTCGACCCAGTCATACCCGATCAAAGAGCCAGGCTCCTCGCCCTCGAACAGTCCAAGGCCATCGCGAACGCGAGCGCGATGACGACCGCTCAGATTCGACAATCGGCAACAACGGCCACGGTACGACTCAAACATTTCCTCCTCTCCAGAACCAAAAGACTAGGACGGCGCGGGCGGCAACGGTATCAAACCATAGAGATGTCTCGTTGTCAACACAGTTCAACCAATTGACCCTCAACGATGCCGACGTCCCGCTTGACGGGAATCAAGCGATCTCCCGGATCACTCCACGTCAGTCTTCTCACCCTCCAGCTGTCCCTCCTCCGCCTAGCACAGGCAAAACGATCAAGCGCCCCGGCAAGGACCGGCGGATTGCAAAACCCACACCGGGCCCAGCTCGTGCTGCGGCGTCTGGGGAGGCCTAGGAGGCTACGCCCATGACACCATCCGCCGAGCAAGTGCAGCGGATGATGGACGACTTTGAAACAACACTTTCCAAATCACCCCATAAAAGATTCAAATCCCCCATCAAGTCCCCTTGCCCAAACAAAACCTACTTACGCAAGGACTCCGATCTGACTTTGTATACAGCCTGGGACGTTGACGGTCGAGTCGGCGACATGGAGTCGCAATTCAAAGAGCTCAAAGAGATGGTCAACACGTCACTCAGTCAGAGAAAAGACCAAGATGATGCTCTAGAGCTAAGCAAGGCCCGAGGTCAGTAGGAAATGTGTCATTCTGGCCAATGTGAACAAATGCTGATTCGGACCAATACCACAGTCCGGGAGCTGGAGAGTGATCGGGAGAGACTGGAGATGAAGCAGGGATCTCTCGTCTCAGAAGTAGACTCGCTTCGAACCGACCTTCGGCAAGCCAGGGAGCGAGAGCGACAACATGAGCTTGACGTGGAGAAACTCAAGTGGGAAGTAACTCGACAGGCAGACGACCACGAAAGAAAGATGCGAGAGGCCATTGATGACTGCGACCGCCAACACCGAAAACATGTTGACGACTTAACTCGCGAGTTGAACCGAGTAGGCAGCGAGAAGACCAAGGAGCAAGAACAACGGATGGAGAGCCTGACTCGCCACTGGCAACATGTTCTAGAGGATGAGCGACAGAAGAAGGACCGCGAAATCCAAGACCTGCGAATGCGAATGGGTGACGAGCACGAAGACATGAACATGACACTGCAGCGCAAGGATCTCGAAATCCGGGAACTCAAGACGGAGCAGGAGATTGTCAAGGGAGATCTGGAGCGGGAGCGTACACTCAACAGCCGCCTCCAGGCCAATATTGCCGAGCTGTCAGCCGCCAACACGACGCTTGAAGCCAAGATTAACTCACTCAAGTCACACGTTGAATTCCTCGAATCGGACAACAAGGCGCAATCAGACTCATTTGCCAACATGGAATCCAGATTACAGGACGCATTGCGAATTGCGGAAGAGGCTCGCCAGAAGCTCATCAAAGAGGAGACCGAGCGACGTGTGCTCTTCAACAAATACCAAGAGCTTAAAGGCAACATTCGCGTCATGTGCCGTGTGCGTCCGCCTCTGGGCGACTCAGAAGGCCAGCAAGCGGGCATGTCATTCCCCGACGACAAGACATCGGCCGAGATTGTGCTCGCCGGACCAGAGGAGAGAAGCAGCTTGGGCCAGATTGCGCGCAAGAACTACCCCTTTGAGTTTGATCGCGTATTTGTACCTGGCACTCAGAACGAAGAGATTTTTGGGGAAATCTCGCAGCTTATTCAGAGTGCCTTGGACGGGTTCAATGTGTGCATCTTCTGCTACGGCCAGACTGGATCGGGCAAAACGTTTACCATGTCATCGGCTGATGGTATGATTCCGCGGGCCACGCACATGATTTACGACACCATTACCAAGCTGAAGGAGAAGTCGTGGGAGTACTCAATGGAAGGCTCCTTTGTGGAGGTTTACAACGAGGAACTCAACGATCTCTTGACACCCAACGAGCGAGGTGTTGGCCGCAAGCTGGAGATCCGACACGACGACGCCCGTAAGCAGACTTCGATCCTCAACTGCAAGACAGTACGACTAGACAGCCCGTCGAGTGTAGAGGTGATGCTCGCCGAAGCGCAAAACAACCGGTCCGTGGCAGCCACAAAGGCCAACGAGCGGTCGTCGCGTTCACACAGCGTCTTCGTGCTCAAGCTGGTGGGGGAGAACTCGGCTACAGGCGAGCGGTGCGAGGGCACCCTCAACCTCGTGGATCTGGCGGGCTCGGAGCGGCTCAAGCACTCGCAGGCCGAGGGCGACCGCATGAAGGAGACGCAGAACATCAACAAGAGCCTTAGCTGTCTGGGCGATGTGATTGAAGCGCTGGGTCGTGGATCTGGCCACGTGCCGTACCGCAACTCGAAGCTGACGCATCTGCTACAGTACAGTTTGGGCGGCAACAGCAAGACGCTCATGTTTGTCATGGTGTCGCCGTTGGAGACGCATCTGAAGGAGACGCTGACAAGCTTGCGGTTTGCAACAAAGGTCAGTTGCCGCTGTTCTAGTAAAGAGGAATCCACGCTAACCATCTATGCTTTCAGGTCCACAACACGCACATTGGCACGGCCAAGGCGACGAAGAAGATTAAGGGCACGGACTCATAGGACAGTCTTGGCCTTCAGGAGCAATCATTCATCGCCAAGACCGAGTATCGGGCTGCGCTGACCAGAGCGGGAGATGTTCCTTGATTGAAATCCTCCATGGGAATGAACCGGAGCATTGTTTGCTGTTTGCTCTCTGCAGCGTGTGTGGAAAGGACTGTACATAACTCTGCCTCACATGGCGAAGGAGACGGAGTTGGTTATGAGCGAAGGAGTGGCTTATGTTGATTTCCCAAAACGGACAGACGAGCCGTCTTTTGTTGTGGATGCTGGCTTGTGTATATCCGCACTCTGGAGTTTTGTGTTTATTTTTGGATGAAATGACTGCGGACGGGGCTAAATTGGTCTTGTCCGCTTTATGATGTTTATACCTAAGCTGTCTCACTTGCTGCTCGCTGACCTACCCTGAATTGGTGCGAATTGGGTGTCGGTCGAGGATCTACGTAATACTGATGATCACTGTTATTTTACCATATGGCATTTGCAGACTCGATTTGTTTCTTGATACGGGAAAGAGAGCGTTTCTCAATACCAGAGCTTATTTTGTTCCAAGTGTAGTTTCATTTGATCGATATAGCCGTCGCATCTCTTAGCCATTCTGGAGATTTCTTTGAGCAGTAATCACCACCAAGCTGCATCGATTTCGTACAGATTGAAACGGTTTAGGCCCATCTAACAATATGAAGCGACAAGCTCATAGGACCAAGGATACAATTGAAACCATTCAGCGTCTGCCATCTGATGTCTCTTTGACAGTCGAGCAACCAGGGCTGTTGACAACTTGGGCTTACCTTGTCTAGCGCGTCTAGGCGGCAAACCACAGGGAACAAAGGCTCAATAGCCGCCCAAAGTGTGGGACCCCTCTCTTGGCCTCCACAGTTTCTGCTGTAGCCGCCAATGTTTCTTCCCTCAGTCACAGCATAAGTCATCTACAGGCCATTGCTTTTGGCTTTCCCAAAGCGTGTTTTTCTCTTTCTCTTTGTCAAACTTGTACAAATCCATGTTGGATCTCCTTATCAGGGACTCTGGGTACTCGTTTCCGACGGACGATTTGTGTGGGCTGGATCCTGCGCACAGGAGCCGCGGCACACCATCTTCCTTGAGTAACGGCGTCTAGCTTTATGGCGAGGTAGTATCGATATTTGAAATCTTGTTGCAAGTCTGGGCTGGGCCAAATATATCCCCTCCAGCAGGCGGCCTATCACAAGAGCCATGGCCGGCCTTGAAAAGTCCATCTGGGCAAAGGCGTCATCTGGCCGGTCACATCAATATGACGCTCGTTCAATATCGCTGCCTCCACCAGAGACGTTTATGACGCCGCCCAAACGGACTCCATCACCGATAAAAGCCGGCACCTCAAAAGGCATGACGAACGGCATCTCCACTGCCGCTACGGGGAGCCGCCAGCTACTCACGCCACCTCACGCGTTTCACCGGTTCGAGCAGGCCTGCCAGCGGCTGCGGTGGAAGTTTATGGACCTGCAGAGCTCGTACCGCCGAGCGACGGCCCCGGAAGAGTTTGGATTCACGCGGGCCGATGCAGAGCGTAACTTCAAGGTGGACTTTCACGAGTTTTACGTCTGGATCGAGCAGGCTGTTGTGCTGCTGCTGCTCATCTTTGGTGTAACGGTATCACGATCCGGCGGCGGCGGTGGAGGTGGTGGAAGCGCCTCTCACGCGTATCACCACAACGTCCTAAAAGCACTCGAGGACGAGACGAGCCCGTTGTACGAGGCGCTGGGCCGGGGGGACGTCAACCAGGCGCTGTGGAAGGCCAAGGAGCTGCGGAACCGGTGGAAGGATGCGGCCGAGGGACGAGAGACGCCGCCGTTGCAGATGTACGACCTCACGTGGATTGTAACGACGGTGCTGGGCGGACTGGAGACGGCGTATGGCGTTGCTGCTGTTGAGGTGACTGCGGTGAGGGAGGCCGAGATGGCCTCTGGTGTGAACGGTAATGGGACTGGTGGTGATGGTGATGGTGACGACGAGGAGTGGGAGTGGATGGTTGAGCCCATGGATTGGGAGGCCGCTTGAGTCTCCTCCAGATCGCTTGTAGAGTTTGTAACTAGAAATAATGGTACGAGACCTGCTATTCTTTGGATATCAATCTTCTCGGCCGTCGGAGACAGACTGATCTTGGGGATGCTATCAGTTGGCAGCTGGAATAGTTCCCCGCCAAGTCTACCCCAGTTGCTTTCCATGTCAGACTGGCACTGTTGCAGTATCTCTCGTGTTGACTATCAGGCACACTCTGATGCTCTCTACAAATTGCTCAACGACGTGACTATCCACGACGGTCCTTGTCGACCCGAAGCTCTATGCAGTCTACTGGATCGCTCGTCTTGGAATCGAAGCGCGGGCCGCATCCTTCTGCTTATGAGCTTCTCCAAAAAGGTTTACCTCCTACTCGATGTACCGTCTACGAATTTGATGCAGGTTTCGTCTGTAGGCATCATATTGTACTCGCAGTTCCATCTCCCGGCCAAGCCTACAGCACCGGCCCCGCGGCTACTCCAGCAAGCGAGATCAGAATGTGCTTTCTGGACTTCTGGTTTAGGCTTGTGGTTGGCATTGTCGCAGTTATACGGGGTATGGCGCCGTCTCTGCCACGAGATGTCCGCCTTGGCTGGGTTCTCGTCGTTCACTACGATGAAGAAAGTGCTGGTCTTATTGCCCTAGTGAAGCATTCATCGAATGTGGAGCCGCAGTGGCTATTGAACATCTCATTTCCTCGTCCACATTGCTGGAAGCATGATTCTCGTTGGCACATTGCGGAGTCACTGGAATAAGCTGATGATGTGAGGTTGACCCCTGTATCAGGTCCGACTCCAATTGGAATTTGAGCGATTGGTGCGCGTATAAGACAAGTGGATGGAACGCCACCGAAACGTATGTACATGATCCTGACAGGGGCTGTAAGCCGTAACACTTGTCAGTACTCCCGAATTGTTACAATCCGAATGTTATGAACGGTACTACTATGTCAAATTCTTATCCAAAGATCTAACAGCTAGAGCGCGGGCACTCAGAAACCGGTTGGCCGTGAATTTGAGTGCGTCAACATACCACGTCGTCACTAAGCGAAAACATAAGGCCATAAATCCCATAGCAGGTAGATCTCAGTCGGATATTGCCACGATGCGAGCAGCGTTCCATGGGATATCAAGGCCCGAGTGCAACGCGTGTCTCACCAATTAGCCAAGTACCTGGGGTCCAGGTAATGGCCCCTTCTTCGTCGGTCTTTTTCCTTACACCCCGGCTCGTTGACGAGGAAATGGCTCCCGGTTGAAGTTATCGGGGAGCAGGTAGGAACCAGCTCTTCTCAACGCAGTCTCGCGAGGATGGTGAAGACCGGCAGATGGATGTAACATTGGTCGGACCCCTCTCAAGTTCGTTTCCCATGGTAGTTCGTTTCTCATCTCAGTCATATCCAGATTTCGTCTTGTAATGTGTGGTGTCTCATTATCATACCTTCAAGATAACCCACGCGTCCTTGTTGAGGTTGCAACTTCCCTAGCGGAAAACAGTTTCCGGCTTCGAAGTACGACAAAACTTTGAATTCTTTCCAAATCTCCGTCCCTATCATGAGGTCGTGGCTGGGGCGCGGAAAGCCTGTCCGCCTTGGAATCACCATCTGCTGCTTAATTGCCTTTGTTCTCTTCGGGTATGATCAGGGCGTGTTTGGTGGTATTCTGCAAAACGACGACTGGCTTACCCAGTTTAACCATCCTTCCGACTCGAAGACGGGAATCATTGTCTCGTGTTACAACCTGGGCTGTTTGACCGGCTGTATTAGTGAGCTTGAGTCTTATCCCAATCTTCACCCTTCAAGAGTCCTGACCTATTTGACAGTCAACTTCTTCACGGCTGATAAGCTGGGTCGTCGCCGCACAATATGGATCGCGATGATTCTCGTCATAGTTGGTGCCGTGCTGCAAGCTTCGGCCTATCATGTGGCTCACCTCGTCATCGGGCGTGTCATTACAGGATTTGGCACCGGCATGAAGACCTCGACTGTTCCCATGTAGGTTGCATTAAGCGATGCAGCCTTGGAAGAGCTGACAGTTGGGTTTAGGTACCAGTCGGAACTCTGTGATCACAGGTATAGAGGCCGCCTTGTCGCCACCGAATCTCTCTTTGTGGGAGTCGGAATTGTCTTCGCATACTGGTTTGATTACGGCTTGCACTTTGCTGGAGGTGCCATGGCGTGGCGTCTGCCTCTCGCATTCCAGATCGTCTTTGCCCTCATTGTCTTCGTCCTTGTTTTTGCACTTCCCGAATCTCCTCGTTGGCTTGCTCAGCGTGGCAATCGTCAGGCCGCCGTCGATGTGTTGTGCATCGTCTATGACAAAGATTCCACGGATCCTTGGATTATCCAGCAGATGAGTGCGATGGACTATGCCATAGAGGTCGAGTCGGAAACCCAAGCAACGCTTTTGGATTGTTTTCGCAATGATCGCATCAAGACACGAAGGCGAATCTTCCTCGCGTGGTTTGTGCAGGCCATTAACCAACTGGGAGGTATCAACTTGATTGTATACTTTATTCCTACCGTACTTGTGGATAATGTCGGCATGTCCAAATCGCTCGCACAGGTGCTTGGGGGTTGTATCCAAATCATGTTCATGCTTGGTGCAATCCTACCGGCAGTTGCTCTGGATCGCATGGGTCGCCGGAAGACGATGATGTGGGGGTCATTTGGCCTTGGACTATGCATGATGATGGTGGCGATTCTTCTCTCTCAGGCCAAGAACGAGTCCAATGGCCCCAAGTGCGCTTCAGCTGCCGTGGCCTTCTTCTTCCTGTACCAACTCTTTTTCGGATTCTCTCTCAACAGCGTCCCCTGGGTCTACGTGCCTGAGATTCTCCCTTTGAAAGCGAGAGCTAGGGGAACGGCCATTGGGATCTCGAGCAACTGGATGTTCAACTTTCTGATTGTGATGGTGACACCCGTCATCATCAGGCGTCTAGGCTGGAAGGCGTATCTGATTTTTGTTGCCACCAATTTCATCTTCATCCCGATCATCTACTTTCTCTACCCCGAGACAAGTAACTTTTCGCTTGAGGATATGGATCAACTCTTCTCTGGCAGTGAGAGCCCTGTCACTGTAGCCCGTCGACTACAAAAGGAAATGAAGGAGGGTCGCTTCCACCACGTTGGTGCCGAAAGCTTACATAGCGACAAGGCTGAAGGCGTTACCTTACAGGACAACTGAAGCGTACCCTGTACAGGCCTGGGTGTTGAATGAAGCATGAGAGGGGACCAGGGTTTGTTCTGCAGGGCGAAACCGGTGGCCTCACATTCTTTATCACATGGTGTTGTAGAGTTCAGCTCGCGAAAGCCTTCCTAAGAAGTACTGGTCCATGACCAAACACGTGCAGTATGAACAATTTGCTCAGCTAGGTCATGCAATCAATCTCTAGATTGGACTACCGCTTGGATTTAACGTGTTTCTGATTAGCATCGTATTCCCTTGCTGGATTCGAATACCACTGATCCAACACCCTACTCAACATCCTAGATTTAGTGACCCGCTCCAAGAGCCAGATGACCTAGCCGGGGCAGTTGTGAATCTAATACTATCATGGCAGTTCGGCCATGTATTTACCTCCTTATATAGGACTTCTATCTGGGATTTGAGGATTTCTGATGTGACTACAGAGCCCAGTTAAAGATAGCAAGGGGGGAGCACTGCAAAATGACATATCCTACGAGACACTTCGATCAAGGACGGGCTTTAACGACCCTTGTATGTATACATTGTTTAACACGACCGCACCTTTCGCAGTAACGTATTTGGACTATGAGGCTGCCAATCATACGAATTGCTACTAGTCATTTGTTTGGGTTACAGTGGTATGATACAGGGAGATGATTGGATAAGATAGATCATCGAACTCTAGGTTCTCGGGAATCTGGTAATACTTGAAGGACTGGTGCTCCCCGGCATGTGGATAGAAATGTAACGCGGTTCGGAACCAGGTCAAAACCCAGGTCTCAAGATGGGGCAATGACATAATAAACTATATCTCCGACCACCTACTCCATTTGTCATCACATGCGGGTGTCAGAAATAAGATGTAGATAGTAGATGCACTACTGTAGGATATTCACCCTTCGACCTCGGCTGACCTCAAGGTAGCATCGCAGAGTCCTGACAGCAAGTTGCATTCAACGTCCATCAATTATGCAATGCTACAACGGTCGGGGTTGATCCAACATACCCCTCCTGTCTTTACTACACTGGCCACAGCTGCAGTCAGCCAAGGCTGTAGTCAGCCAAGGCTGCAGCAAGACGTTTCAAGACGACAGTTTGTGAATTGCACGCCGCACGTATTGTACAAGCCTTGTACCAATGTGCTCATCGAGGCAGCAAGCGATTCGTCATTCCTCGATTAAGAAGTAAACTGATGATCCTCTAATGATTTACTCTTATATTCTTTCTTGCGGAAATTGATACCATTCTCCTTCATCTGACTCTTTCTCTCTACTAAAAACCAACTATAGCTAGGAGGGCAAGATGAGGATCTAGCCAGACTGCACATTTCACACATGTCAACTCAGATTTAAGGAACATGAAATGATACATGGTCGTCACCATGCATTGTTTGCCTCTATCTTGACGGCTTCATTTTCCTTTTCTGAACATCTTGGGTAGTAGCGTATTACATACGACACAGACTACCGGGCTATGGCTGTCTCGGGCAGTCAGTATCTTCTCAGCTGCATACCCAAGGTAGCTTTGAGATGTATGAAATACTACATCGGGCATTCGAAGGGAGATCTCGGGGCACTTTTGTCCCCAGCTGTGCTTTGCTTACGCCTCATTGCTTAGCATGGATAGAGACTTGGGAACTGGTTGCGCAACGTGGAATCAGATACTTGACACTCTGCGCCAAGGTAGTCTACCCAATGATAGCCACACAATAACAAATGTCACTTTCATGGAGACATAGGTGGTGATGTGCTTATAAAATACGATGGCTCTCCCCCTCCTGTTGACAATCCGAAGCAAATAAGCAATACTGTACAGCAAGCATCGAGCATCCAAGGCTAGAGAACTGCCATCTCACTTTGGTCACCGCGCAAATACTAGTCTCGCCATGCTGTACCTAATCTTTCCCCTTTTGGGGATTCTCTCCGTCGTTCTCTATCTTCAGAGGAAACGCCACGCCAACCTTCCGCCAGGGCCAAAGCCACTACCTATCATTGGAAACTATAGAGACTTGCCCTCGGGGAAAATACCCGAACATGAGCATTGGCTCCGATTCAAAGATATCTACGGCCCCATCACTCATATTTCTGTCCTCGGACAGTCGATGATGATAATCCATGACCGTGACATAGCTCATGAGATATTTGAGAAAGTTTCGACAAAAACCTCAGGGAGACCAGTCATGGAGTTTGCATCCAAATTATGTGGCTTTGGGAACCTCCTAACCTTTCTCCAATACGACAAAACTTTCCGTCAACATCGCAAGTTGATCCATCAACAGCTGGGTACAAAAGCCATAGCATCGCGATTTGAAGGCATCCAAGATGTGGAATCACGTCGCTTCCTCCTCCGAGCCTTGGAGGATCCCGCCAACTTATTGGAACACATCAAGAGGTAAACACAGCTTCTATTCATATGAAGAAATAATCGCAGTGTCAAAGAGGTCATATGCTAATTTGACTCATGTAGTGAGGCGAGCGCTATCATTCTGCAAATGACATACGGCTATTCCATCGAACCGCATAAGCCCGATCCCCTAGTCCTTTTGATTCAGCGCATGATGTATGGCTTCGGCCTGGCACTCGTTCCTCTGGGCTGGCTGGTCGATAGTGTGCCGGTGATCCAGTACCTCCCAGAGTTTCTCCCAGGAATGTCATTCAAACGAAAGGCACGGGAATGGGGTAAGCACAGGCGTCAGGCCTGTGATATACCCTATGATTTCGTTCTTCAGCAAATGAGGAACAAGACAAACCGAACGTCCTTTGTCTCTTCGCTCCTACAGTCTGGCAAAGATGAAAGCGGAATCGCCAAACTGGACAAGGAAACCGAGGATAACATCAAGCGAACAGCTGCAATTATGTATGCCGGAGGGGCCGACACTACCGTGTCGTCTATCACCAGTTTTGTTCTAGCCATGATACTCTTCCCAAAAGTTCAGGAAAAGGCACAGAGAGAACTCGATACTGTGATTGGCGGTGGGAGGCTTCCCAGATCCGAAGATCGCGACAATCTTCCATACATCAACGCCATAGTAAAGGAGACACTCCGATGGCATCCAGTCGCACCAATGGGGGCAGCCCATGTAGCCGATGAGAATCTTACCCTAAGAGGCTACCATATTCCAAAGGGAACATACCTAGTACCGACGATATGGTGGTATCTGCACGATCCAGCGACATATGCGAACCCGTCTTCATTCGACCCAGACAGATTTTTGCAGCCTCGCAACGAGCTAGACCCTGCAACCGCAGCTTTTGGTTACGGTCGTCGGGTTTGTCCTGGCCGCTATCTAGCGGACGAAAGCCTCTTCATTACCATATCTCGTCTTCTAGCGGCGTTCGATATTAAAAAGGCTACCGATCTGATGGGCAGGGAGATCGATCCCAAGATAGAGATGACAACTGGCGCACTTTGCCACATACTCCCCTTTCCTTGCGACATCAAGCCTAGGAGCGAGAGAACGGTGGATCTCATTAGATCGGTCGAGGTGGAACATCCGTGGGAGAAGAGCGACGCCAGTCTTCTACCAAGAGACCTGGCATAGATACAGGCTGGTGGATTCATCGCATTTGTCTTGTGTAGAACGGTCAATTCTGGCAATCCATTTTGCATGCGCATAGTCAGAGTCACCGATTTGCAGTAGGTAGCTTAGGTACGCGAATGGTCCAAGTACGTAGCAAGGTTGTTCAATGATTCACCCTTCGCCGACACTGTGACCAAGGAGCACTAAGTCCTCCAGCTTCACACGTGATAAATTCTTGAGCAGGTACCGACTGGGCTTTATCTGAAAAGTCACAGTACTATCCTCAAGCTGTCATGAGTAATAACTGCATCCCCTATTAAAGGTTTATTCCAAGAGTTATTCAATCCCAGGGCTATTGCTTCTTTACATCCGGATCCTTGCCTTGTTCGGCCTCCATTGTCCTCGCAGCCCGCTTCAACCGTTGGGCAATTTCAGCCGCGAGAGAGCCAGGTGATCGGGCCCCAGTCCCTCGGACCCGATTTTTGGAAGCTCTGTCAGTACATGCATATGAGTCGGAGTGGATCCTCTTGTGTCGTACCTCTGTCTTTAGGTTCTCGACACAGTTCCCCTGGGTTGAAGTTGTAGTGATCTTGTCTGTGTATGGATCAATCCGAGCAGCGAGATTCTGGTGCCTGTCGAGGAGACTCTGCGGGGGTGCTATAGCGATGATCAATACCGAGACGGACTCCAAAGAAATTAGTCGAGTGTTACTTATTGCGCCTTCTGGGGCAGGGCCCTCGCCAGTTGTCTGGCCTTCCAATCTGGTAAACTCGGCGGCAACTTCGGGAGTAGCCATTTTTCTCTTCTGTTTTGGTGATAAGGCGATTCTATGGTTTGGCTTAGGCTTGATGGTTGAGTGATGGATGTGCAGAAGGTGAGAGTGGTTAAGTGAAAGCCTGAGGGAAGAGAAGACGGAGCTAGGCATTTGACATATTGTTCCAAGCAACAGTTGTCAGCTGCAAGAGCGACGTTCAAACCTGTTTTCTGGTTACACGAGTATCCTTTTGACAGCAAGTGACACGAATGGCAACAACGAGTGACGAAACACCAACTATGAATCTTCTACGGAGGAGGGCCACGTTTACCTGGCGACGTTGCTGGTTTTTTGCCCTAAAAACACCATCAACCAGTCTTTATATCAAGGACCTTGTCGGTGCTTATATCGAGACATGTAGCACGCGCTGTCTTCAGTCGAGGAGTCAGCTGCCGAGTTCCAAGTGATGCCAACTGCGCCAAACCATTAGTGGCAGCTATCAAACACGAAGTTGAACATGGACAACTCTCTACGGATAGCGCAACTAGTATGGTACTCAGGGGCACTCGTGCTGATATTGGCTTGCAAGGAAAGCATGTCCCCGGTCCGTTTTCTGCCTAGATCCCTACCTAGGTACCTATACAGATTACAGAAGGATTCGGGGGATTAAGGGATACAGGTCAATTTCTCCACAGTCTAGCATGTTTGGCAGGGAACAAGCATTACTACTAGGCACTCAAGGCACTCAAGGCAACCCAACCCCGGGAAGGGGAGCAACAGGGGCAAAAAGAATGACAGCAAAAATCAGCATTTTCCCCCGCGTTTCAATGCCAAGTCGAGATGATGCTTGTTGAATAAACTGAAGCCTCAAAAGTTACCTAAGGTACTGCCTCGTGCCCCCACACATCAACCCAATCAGGTGACGTGCCCATCCCCGACCACTTGCAACTTAGCTCCTTGGTGGGAATACAGTCAATGTCGACCTCAGCTTCGCGCCCTTTCTCCTTTCATTTCGTCTTCGGTATTCAGTTCCAGTCTTCGCGGGAAATTGGCTTGGGATCACATGAGCTGCTGCTCAATCAGGCTTCAGATGAGACCTGTTTCAGCCATCCAACGGCGCGACTAGCAGTCTAGCACCAGCCTCAGCAGTCAGCTCCACCATCAAACATTCGACATCGCCGCCATGGCTTCTCGGAACCACCTCTCCCCAGTTCCAACGCCAGCGTCGTATCGCCCCTCGGTGTCTGGCCGGAGATATATCAGATCCCGTGAGGGCTGTTTGACCTGCAAGTACGTCTATGCTAAGCTTGGATTCCCCGCTCTCTCCAAAGCCGTCGCTGTTGCTGCATCTGGATGATGTTGGGTCCGTGGTCGCCTCGAGGCTCAGACGCATATACATCTGAATCCACTTTATCAGGGACTCCATAGCTAAAATTCCTCTCATAGGCGCCGCAAGGTCAAGTGTGATGAGCAGAGGCCCCGCTGCTCTCACTGCGAGAGGCTCAACATGGAGTGCAAGTGGCGCCCCCAGAACCGGCCCGCCGCCGCTCAGCGGAGACGTCAGCCCTCTGACCAGAACCTCTCTCCTGCTACCGAGGCTTCATCTAACAACTCCGCTTTCCAGCCGGAGCATGCCGTTGATGAGGTCTTTGACTACGCCAGCTTCATGTGGGATTCCGGGGGAGGCGAGTTCTGGCAGCAGATGAGCCCAGAACTAGGTCAGAATGTAGGATTTGGACCGCAGATGCTGGTAAGTCTTTGCCGATCGTGTCTCTCTGCGCTACTACAGGACTCCTTGCTGAGAATTTCAGACTACCCAGCCTCAAATTCCAATTCATGACCGTGTCTCCTTTGACAGCTCGTATCCTGCTTCCCTCCCCCCGGGCAACAATGGCCAGACCGAGAAAGCCGTTACCGCGGTCCAGTCCCTATTCGTTCCACCCGAAAGCGACAAGTTCATCGACTATTTCGCCCATTCAGTCAATCCGCCTATATTGTCCGAGGTCGAGACGGAGAAGAAGTGGGAAGGCATGCGACAAGCTGTCGTCGGCATGGCCAATGTCTCACCCATGGTGCGCTTCGCCATCCAGGCCTTTGCAAATCTCCTGCTCTCTCGTCGAGATGGCAGCTGGTCCATTGGAGAACACGGCTTTTACGAGAGCGCCACAGCCGAGGTCGCGACCATTGACACCTCCCGGATGAACGAGCACAGCCCCTCTCGCGAGTATTTCCTCGCTGCCATCTTCTTTCTCAGCTACATTGACATTCTCGAGAGTCGGCTTGACGCCGCCCACACCAACCTGAAGCGCGCCTACATTTTGTTCCAGGCCAGTAACAAGGGTAGCCTTTCGGCCCTCGAGAAGCAGCTTCTCTCGTGGATACGTTTGCTCGATGGTCGCGCAGTTTCGGCCGGCGGCGACGGTCTCTTCCTATCCACCGACGATGAGAACCTGCTAGTGGAAGCGTCGCCTGCGAGTTTTGATGGCGATGTGGACGATGCCTCTAGGCACGAAGTCGGCGACTCAGACATTGAGGATGTTCTCTTTCAGGTTCTGTATCATCCTGGCGTCGTCTTTTACCAAAAGGTCCAGAGTTTCATGGGTCGCATCTCGAAAATTGACCCGTGGCATCGGTCCAGAGGCACCGTTGATGACGAAACAGAGGTGATGAACATTGCTGCCTGCATAACCGCTGACCTCCGTGCCCTATACGAGCAGCGCCCGCCTCTCATGGACATTGCCGTCGCGGGCAAGCTGACCGAGCCT
The DNA here is from genome assembly GCA_003693505.1 of Pseudonectria foliicola. Lineage (NCBI taxonomy): Eukaryota > Fungi > Ascomycota > Sordariomycetes > Hypocreales > Nectriaceae > Pseudonectria > Pseudonectria foliicola. The sequence continues at coordinate 150,141 of QUZD01000001.1, forward strand.
CACGTTTCGAAGCATCTGGCCTTTGTCATTACGCGCTCATTCCGGACCTACCTCGCCAACTACTACGCCAGCAAGGTCCACCTGCACCGCGTGGCTTACAAGACGCTCCCTCTCACTCAGGAAGCGGCCAGCGCGCTGTTCTTCATCCGAAAACTGGCGCGCCAGATTGTGGCCGACTTGGAACCAGACGATCCGCTCCCCGTCAACATGCTCTGGCCACTACTGATGCTTGGGGCAGAAGAGCAGGACCCCAACGAGAAGGCGTGGATCAAGGCCCAGATTCTCAAGATGGAAAAGGTGGCGGGCAACGCGAGGATCACGGCGCAAGTGCTGGAAGAGGTGCAGGCGCGACAAGAAGCTGCCAAGGCCCGGATGGACATTCGATCCGTGATGCATTCCGTCTTCAACTCATGCTTTGCCATTGTCTAGGTGTACCCCATCGGAAAACGCTTACCAATCGTGGCCGGCATCCCATTCGACCGACGAGGGCCACCGAGGCGATTCCCGAGTTCTAGAGAATCCGGACGCCTGGTTCCAAGGGAGGACAAGCGAGCGCTGAATCATGAGGTGTGCAGAGAACTAGCTTGTCCCTCCTCCGATTGACTCGGAAATGGGGAACCTGGGATCGGACCCAGCCTGCATCGCCTGTTGGTAAAGTTGTAGCTCGGCTCGACACTCCCCCACACCATCTCCCATCATGGATCGCCCCCTCATGACCTCGACCTCGAGCCGATCGGGTTTCCCCCCACACAAAGCTAACAACTCCAACTTCCCCCGCACCGCCCGCACTGCCCGCAGCTAGCCACCCACCTAACAACTGATGGTGGATTCTGTGCCGTCGGGACCAGTTTTACGGAGCTTGTCTGGTGCAGTATGCGCGGGGCCGGGCTGAGTCGCGGGAAGCATTGAAAAGGGCGGAATATCCTTGCCGTCATCTTCAGTCAAGCCGTCGTGTTTCTCCCTCTTTATCTGACCGCAATCGTCCGGCCTTTGATTGAAACCTCTATCGCGACCGAGGACATCATTCCATCAGACTTGGCCAGCTACATCATGGGTTCCATTGCGACCACCAAGGCCAAGGCCTACCCTCCTGGTGTCCACGTCCCCTCTCTGACGTGGTTCGCCAATGACGTCGCTCAAGAGATTGATTGGGACGTTCAGTCGAAGCACATTGAGTTCCTTATTAGCTCGGGTTTGGATGGAGGTATGTTTCGTTCCTGGGAAGACATTGGTGTTTGCAGCCAGCTAACCAAAGACTTTGCAGTTGTCATTGCGGGGACCAATGGCGAAGCGGTGACCCTATCGGCGGCCGAGAAGATACAACTGGTCAAGACGACGCGAGAGCTGGCGGTGAAGCTTGGCCGTCCCGAGATGCCCATTACCATGGGCACCAGCGGCTCATGCACGCGGGACGTTATTGCCGATACAAAGCTGGCCAAGGAGGCCGGTGCCGACTTTGTGCTGGTGCTGACGCCCAGCTACTTCCACTTTGCCATGAACCAGGATGCCATTGTCGCCTTCTTTGAAGAGCTTGCCGACGCCAGCCCTCTGCCCGTGGTCATCTACAACTTCCCCGGCGTGGTGGCCGGCCTGGACGTCAACTCGGAGATGCTGGAGCGCCTGGGCCAGCACCCCAACATTGTGGGCGTGAAGCTGACCTGCGGCGGTATCGCCAAGGTCGCACGTGTCACGGCGCAGTACGAGCCCTCTCAATTTTCGGCCCTTGCTGGCCAGAGCGACTGGCTGGTGCCGGCGCTGTCCGTTGGCGGCACGGGCGTCATCACGGGCGTGGCCAACCTGTACCCCAAGGCGTGCATGCGAATCTACGACCTGTACAAGGCCGGGCACACGAAAAAGGCCGAGGCGGCGCAGCTCAAGCTGGCGCAGATGGAATGGGGGTTTGGCAAGGGCGGCATCAACGGGACCAAGTGGGTGGTGGCCAAGCTGCGAGGATACCCGCTCGAGAGCTGCGACTGCCGCCGGCCGTATCCCAAGTTTGACGACGCGAGCAAGCAGAAGTGGATCTTGGGCGTCGTGGACAAGTTGGATCCCGTCGAGGCGAGCATTGGCAAGCGTGGAGAATAGACTGCAAAGGGCAGAACACTACTGTACATTTACCCTCGCCCCTTTGATTGTATATAAAGAGTTGACCGCTGTATGCCGATTTCCTGTAGTGCGTTGAATGCAGAATCGATAGCACTATAGCACTGTTGGAGTCATGATGTGGTGTTGAAAGATACCCTGGCACAAGCTCTAGGGATGTAATTGCAGTTGGGGTAACGGTCCCCTGCACTTGAGCACAGGTGGCATGAGGAGACAGACTTCGATCGACTGGACAAGTAATCAGAATGGCTTGGACTGGCTCATCTCATTATCGGCAGACCGACTTGGCGCCTGGTGATCTGATGCTTTCATAAGTGACGGTCAGGCCAGTCATGAGAATATAGTCCATGTACTTGGTCCACATCTTCCGCTTCGTGCAAGGCAAGTAAGTGTAGCTAAATCCTGCGAGGTCTGCAGCCCCAACTGCAGTCCAAGTGGCAAACCCCAGTACTTGGCTCAATGCACTCTGTACGTCTGTGAGCCATGGGCCGTAGAGGTTACTACCTTTGAATCCCAAGAATTCCATGGACGTAGTCATGATGGGTGAGAAGGAGAAGCGATGGCTGGCTTCTCATGACTGCGATACATGGTACCTTTACAAGTAATCTATAGCTGCTCCGCATTTTATTCGACGAGGGCCAATCGCTACGGTGCGTCGGCTCGGGTCGCGTATGCATCAGCTGTAATTTATGCTTCTGTACGTAAGGTACTGACTGTACAGTGGTGGCTGCAGCTGGCCGCAGCTGGTCGCAGCTGGCACATGCGCTAACCCCACACGTACTATACTTTTTAGTGCATGTTGCCTGCTGCCCCCAACTGCCAGTAGCCAGCCACCAGCTGCCGGCTGCCGGCTGGTGGCAGTTGGCAGAAGGTAGAAGGCGATCAAGGGTGGCTACTCCAAACACGCCATTGTGGTGTCAGTATTGTTTCTTTTTAGCTCGACACTACAATCTTGACAAGGAGAGAAAGAGAGAGACGGAGAGACGGAGAGAGAGCGTGTGTCGAATCGAGCCTTGTCGGGTACCATCGCCACGGAAGATGCGACGGGATGCGGGGGGTCTGGGCCGTTGATGTATCTATCCAAGGACCTGAACCTGGACCTGGATCTGAATCGATACGGAAATCCTTCAGAGTCTCGGTTATGCATCGATCAAGCAGAGAAGAAGACGGCTTGCATCCACGACGAGGACAGCAGACGGCCTTGGACCCTCGCCAACTCATCCGATCTACCCTACTCTGCTACTACAGCACTGGTACTTGTAGACTAGACACTCGCCTATCGTTTCGTCGTCGTCTGCCGCAACTCGTCCCGGCCGCACACACCAAGTCGGTCGCCTCCGCAATCCCCGGGTTTTTACCCCACAGCCGGCCAGCCTTGGTTGGCAACTTGGCACCCGCCCCCTCAACTTGGTGGCTTTCGCAAAGGAGAAATACCCGACCTGGCTTGGCTCGGCTTGGCTTGGCTGGACTTGGCTGGACTCTGATGAACTGAACTGAACTGAGCCGAACTGAACTGAGCCGAACTGAACTGAACCAAACGGATCCAAACTACTCATCAATCGCATTGCATTGCAGCACCGTCACTCACCTTCCCCGGATTCCCTGTCCTGTCCCTGTCGATGCAACGCTGTCAGGATAAATATCTCCTGGCCGCCTCCCCCAGTCATGCTTGGTTTTATGCCAGGCCACACACCACTCTAGCTGCAATCTCCAATCAATAGCAGGACAAGCTTTGGCATCCTTCAACAGTCTGCTTCATCTTCTTCTTCTTTCTTCCTAGCTTCCCTCTCCTCTCTTCTCCCCCTTCCCCCCCCCTCCCCCCCTATATCTCCAACTCTCAGTTACCCGTATCCTCGCCCATTGCCATCATGGGCGGCTTACGCGCAGTCGAGGACCGTCCTACGCCAAGGGAGGTCTACAACTGGCGACTCTACACCGAGGCAACCATCATTGCCACCGGGTCTCTCCTGTACGCTTACTCTGACTCGCCCTCTCTCTCTCCTTTCACACCCATCGTCGTCTTGCCTGTCTGGCTTCCTAGACTAACACGCTGCCTGCCAGCTTCGGCTACGATGGCGCCTTTATCGGCACCACCATTGCCCGCCAGAGCTTCAAAGATGCCTTCAACATTGATCCCGTCAAGGCAGCCGACATCTCCAGCAACATCACTTCTACCTTCCAGGCCGGTGCCTTTTTCGGCGCCCTCATCTGCTACTTTCGTAAGCTCGTCAATCCGCAAATTCACCACATCCAAAGCTGACAACCATCACCAGTCACCGAGAAGATTGGCCGCAAGTGGGCACTCCAGACCAATGTGGCTGTCTTTCTCATTGGTGCCATCATCATGACCGTTGCCACCCACCAGCTTTCCTACATCTGTAAGTCCTACACCCCCAAAGACCTTCAAAGATTTCCCAGCCAACATGTCAAAAGACGTCGGCCGTGCCCTCACTGGCATCGCATGCGGCGCCATCACTGCCACCGTCCCCAGCTACATCGCCGAGCTCTCCATCGTCTCCATCCGCGGCATCCTCACCGGCCTCTTCGAGGTCGCCTACCAGATCGGCTCCCTCGTCGGTTTCTGGATCAACTACGGCATCAACCAGAACATGGACGTCACCTCGGCCGCCAGCTGGCGCACTCCCATGGCCGTCCAGATTGCCCCGGCCGCCATCCTCTTCGTCGGCGGCTTCTTCCTCCACGAGAGCCCCCTTTGGCTCATGCGCAAGAACCGTGTCGAGGAGGCCACTGTCGCCCTCGAGACCCTGCGCAAGATTCCCCGCGACCACCCTTACCTGCAGGAGGATCTCGACATGATCCGCGACCGTCTCAACGAGGAGGGCAAAATCTCTGCTCGCTACGGTACTGGGCCCTGGGCGCTCTTCCGCGGTGCCATTTACGAGCTGTCCCGTAAAGGCATGCGCAACCGTGTCATTCTCGTGTTTTGCGCTTTTGCTCTGCAAAACTTTTCTGGTGCTGCCGGTAAGCCCATCAATCTCTCTGCGTGGATTCTTCAAGTATCAGTGCGCTGACGTTTCTTAGCCATCAACTACTACAGCCCTACTCTCTTCCGATCCATTGGCATCAGCGACGTCGCACTCTACACTGGCATTTACGGCCTCGTCAAGGGTACGTTCCATCTCAGTATTTCCGATTACGCATCAGCATCAAACTAACATTGACCAACAGCCGTCGCCTCCATCATCTTCTACGGTGTCCTCATCGATCTCTGGGGTCGGCGCTGGCCCACCATCCTGTCCTCCATCGGCTGCTCTCTGAGCCTTTGGTACGTTGGTGGCTACGTCAAGATTGGCCACCCCTCCAGCGTGATTGATGCGGGCGAGAAGCTGTCTGCTTCGACCGCTGCGGGCGGCAAGGCTGCTACTGCCATGATTATGATCTACTCGGTCTTGTAGGTCGAAACAGCATGGGCTCCCGAGTGGAAATTCGCTGACTTTGATATGACAGTTGGTCCTTTGGTCTCAACGGTATTCCCTGGATCGTCTCTGCCGAGATCTTCCCTGGTGCCATGCGCAATTTGACTGGCACCTGGGCGGCCCTTGTTCAATGGTATGACAATTTCCTCTAAACAAAGCATGAACAATCGCTCACAACCTTTTAGGCTCACTCAATTTGCCGTCACCAAGGCCCTTCCGTACATGTTCAACTCGATGCAGTATGGCATCTGGTTCTTCTTCGCCAGTGTCATGCTCGTCGCCTCCATCTGGGCCTTCATCTTCCTTCCCGAGACCAAGGGCAAGACGCTCGAGGAGATGGACGTCATCTTGTTAGTGAACCCGCAATCCACCACCACTCCCTATCATCTGACTGACCTTTTCTCTCAGTGGCTACTCTTACGACCGAGAATACGTCAACAGCACGGCCGAGGCCAGGGCGCTGGACAAGAGCAATTCAATCGAGCATTCAGAGGAGCGAGTCTAGATATGGGTTGCGTCAATGGAAGGAAAATGTTAATCTTGTCTTACGATAATATGTGTCGTATCATACTTCGGCCTGTTGGATATGGAGAAGCTGGAGTCAATGTAATTAGGAGTCGGATCTGGGATACCATGGAATATGAATTTTTTTTTACAAAGACTTGATGTTTCGATGTGGATTTGCACCGACTGGGTCTCAAGGGCAGACTGAAAACAATGAGGGAAGCTCAACGACTCAATGTCAGTCTCGGCTTTGTTGTTTGATTCACTTTTGCAACTCAAAAGCTCATCCATGCGGCAAAGGAACAAGGACAAGCAAGTCATCGGGACGATTGACTTTGTGGGAAATAAAACAACGCCCTTTGTTCAGTTTGCTTGTTTAGCCTTGATTTCTCTGGCCGTGTATGGACGACTTTCCATTGAAAACCGACCTCAACACAATAAAGATGGACAAGACAGCTATCGAGCAGACTCACGATCAATCTAAAAACAATTACGCGGCTCAGAGATTGAGCACTCGTGGTTTGAAGTATGGCTGTTGCAAAGACGATGCTGTTGGCTTTAAGACCTGCCAAGGAAAGGGAAGTCTTACCATGTCAACCGCAATTGCGTCTTCCTCTGAAACCAGCAAAGAGGAGGGACAATTCTCAACGGCAGCTACAGCTGTGTCTTCGGCCAAGAACGTCACCGTACAAGGATCAAAGATTAGTTCGATAGGAATCACTTCTCTGCATGAGCCCAGCCAAGTTGAACAAGTCCATAGCTACCAAAACGCCCAGGCCACCAACTCACACAGCATCTGCCACAACCACTCCCTACACAACACTCGGCAATCCGGATATCTGGATGGGCAGCTGCGGCTACGCACGCTACCATGCACGGCTCGTCAAGGCTGGCTCCGGCAAACGCCGCCGGCTTTCGACCTTGTCAAGCCGGTGCGTGTACCAGTCCGCGCCGCTGGAACCCCTGTTCGGGCTGGCGAGGTAACTTCACTGAGCTGCCGAGCTGGCGTCAGAAGCGACGGCATGTGTGGACGCCTAGGTCTATTCGGATGGAGACGATGGCATTCTTCAACTGTTTTTCGCTGGAAGTTGTGGTTGCGGGTCGATTACGACGGCAGTGGGTCGGGTAGACGAGGTCTTTGATACCGACTTGTATTCTGTATTTACGGATGTAGTCGGGAACGGACGTTGTCCTGGGCTTTTGATGTTTCTCAATGCTTGCGTTGCTTAGTCGACAACATACGGTTGGCTTGAATTCTTGGACACAAATCTTCTCCTTTCACTGTGTTGGAAGCAAACGTGCTTCAACTGGATGGGGTCAAGTAGGATAGACCCAAGGTAAGGGGCTAGTAGCATTCGGCTGCTTAGCCAAGCCTAACCAAGCGGGAAAGGTCTTTATGTCTTCGCCGCTAAGCCTTGTACAACCCGCCTCATAGAAGCAAATTATTCGGGGGGTCTTTTTGTCTTCGGTCCACCCCATGACCATTTCTACTGCTACTCAATCTCGTGCTGTAAGATCTGCAGATGAGATGATGCTTGAGGATGGACTTGATCACCTCGAACAAACGTCGTGAGAGAGGCCATGGTGACAAAATAAAAATGGCTTATGGTAGTACATTCAGCTCTTTGATAGATGTATTTCGGGAGTATCAGCTTCATCGCCAAAAGGCATCAACCGAAACTTTTGTCTTCTCGCTGTAGATCTCCATCAGTGGCCACAAGGCTACAGGTCCGTACCGGGCCCCACACGGCCGAGTCACCGCAAAAGTACATCTGAGGAACAAGGCAGGCTCACATATGGTATGAGCCATACAATGTCGCGCCATGTAGACAGGGTGATTGTCAGTACTTCTGATAAGGCACTGAGCAGGTGAGAGCCCATGTACCTCAGATCAGATGTCCGAGGATTGGTCATGTGTCACGTGAAGTACCCAGCTGTAGCCTTGTGGCCCGGGAGGCGATACTTCAACCACATCAACAACACCACCACCTCAAAACTGTGAGAAGATTTGGACAGCGAATACGATGAGGAACCGCAAAAAGATGATTGCACGAGTTGTAACTCATGTGGCGTCTCTCCCGCCGGGAATTGAACCCGGGTCTCAAGCGAGTTGTTTTTTCAATGACAAGCTTGCATACTGACCACTATACTACGGAAGATTACAGACGTTGAAGCGCCTGTGTAGTGAGAGGGTTTGTTGAGGATCGACGCGACTAATGTCGACTATACAGCCTATGCCGGCGGACTCCACCCACTAGTGAGAAATGTCACTACTTTACGCTACTCATTTGTGCATACCCTGGAGTTTCTCGATTCGTTTCAAATGATTTGGCCAGGATCCAATGGCTACGACTGTGTCTTGTCGCTCACGGCTTTGATCGATACATATCGGCGTTGGTCTTGCTAACATACGCTTCTTGTTGGGATTTCAAGGGGTGGGATCCCTTGCAAGGCTATTCATAAACATTAATTTTATACATTCGTTTCCAGCTCAACCAAACACCTCCATCATGAAGCGGTACTCAATCTTGCTTCCGTCGTATCGGCCCCTAACAGTCAACTCATGGCACTTGTCTGCCAGGATCTCACCCACCACAGGCGCACCGCAGTAGAAAACACCTACTTTGAGGTCTTCCCCGTCATTATTGCCTGGGATATCGTCGATCCCGTCGCTCTCTCCGCTCGTCTTGCGATTTCTACTGGCGCGGAACCTCTTCATCTCCTCGTAATGTGTGTCCAAGACGCTGTCAAAGTCTGGTCGTCCAAAGTGGGTGGGATTTAGCAGACCCGTCAGCGGCGACGCCGGGTTCTCGTCAGTCCGGTGCATCTCGAGCAGCCAGCGGTAGACGTGGGTCGAGATGTTGGAGCGCTTGGCAGTGACGTGTGTGTTGATCCGAATGTCGAGATGGGGACAGTCCTCGTGCGTGCGGTGCCATTCCTGACTCAGGGAGACCTCGTTGAGCAGGTCCGAGAGCCAGAGCAGGTAGTTTCGGTCGCGGACCATCCAGTGGAAGTCGACGCGGCGGTAGTCGTCGGCAAAGGAGCACGCATCGCAGGCGTTGGACTTTTTGATGTGGTCAACAAGGTCGTGGTTGGCAGCACCGAGGTCCGGCCCGGTGCCTTCTCTGGTTTGACTTCCGGGTTCCACCGCAGGTTCGTTCGCAACCTTTTCTGGCATCGATGGATCTATGCCTCGGCGGGCCGCAGCATGACCAGGACCTCCATGATCCATATCGTCATTGTACTGTAGATCAGCGAGGATGCCCGAAAACGGAGTAACGCCGATCCCGGCACCTATGATGATGGAATGTGAAAAATCATAGAAACGCTGTGCTGGTGCTCCAAACGGCCCGTTGATACCAATCTCAATCTCGGATTCACCCGAATCGCCACCCAGTTGGCGGATCCTGCCGGTCCAGTCCCCGTCCGTCTTGATGTGCACACTCATCTTGTCACCGCGACAAAAGGACACGGTAAAGGGATGCCATTGGAAGATGCTGACAGAGGGAACTTGTAGAAAAATGTACTGGCCGGCCTTGTACTTCCATGGCCGCTTGCTGGGGATCACGGTTGTTATCTCAATCGTTTCACCGTCGAGAACCTTGAGAGTGGCCTTGATGCGATGGAATCCAAGTGCAATCCGCGTTATCCGTTCTATCAAGACCAACAGGGTGGGAAAAGCGAGAAAGTAGCCAAACATGGGCCATTGGAGTAGAGCGGCGGTACCATGGGCCATCATGAGGCCAATAATGGGGAACATGAGTAAATGGCCAAGTTGAAAGACCTCGTAGTTCCACCTGCGGACTTGGGGAATACTAAGCAGGGACAACAGGTAGAAGCAACCGAGGGCGGTCAGGCCGGTGTAGCCAGGCAAGGAGCGAACGTAGTCGATATAAGGGCGAGGAACCATGTCTGGGCCAAGAGCTTCAGCAACGGCGGCTTCATTCTTTGGATTGCTTCCATGGACAAATGATCCTGTCAGGTGGCCGATGGCATGTAGCGTGGCGAGGAGCAGGGCGACACACGAGATGCGAATGTGAAACTCCTGCGACAAGTCCCAGTTGAAGAAGCGCGAGATGTGATATGAGCGGCGTAGCCATGTCGAAAAGTATCGTGACATGCTGAGGATGAGGAAGAAGAAGGTGGGATACAGCGCCCCAGCACACGTCTTTGCCATGACTACACCCCATCCAAAGGCGGCGCGGTACGGCGCCGTCGTCTGATACTTGACGAGCTGCCAAATGCCAAAGGCCAATTGCATACCGACAACGAGGCCGAGGAACAGAATCTCGGGGCCATGGACCGTCCAGTAAGCGCGCACCTTGCGCCAGCCGGGCAGGCGGCGAAAGTACTTCTTCTCGTCCTCCTCCTCCTTCTGGGCCTGCTTCAGCGATGGGATCTTCCATGATCGCACCATGTCGGCAAACTCATCACGGGGGATACGCTCCGCATCAGAGCCCATCATGCTGCGGAGAAAGGCGTGGCGGGCATGGCCGTCTGCTGACTCGCCATTGCGCTTGATGGTGTTGTGGCTGTTTGGTTTGGGCACCAGCTCGTCGTGGGCACGGTCGAGATTCCGCTCTATCTCGCTGTAGTTGATGAAGCCGTCTTCGTTGTGATCGAGATCATCGAGGAACTTGCCGACTTCTTCCTCGCTCAAGTACTGGACGTTGTCTGCTGAACGGACTGGATGGTCCGCCAAGAACGTTTGTGGTCGATGCTGGTCCAGAGCCATTGACAACAGCGTCTACAAAAATGCAACTGGAAGTGCGACACGAGAAAGAGGAAGAGAAAGTAGCCGGGAGCATTGTGAAAGTGGCTCGTACCTAGACCGAGTTTTTGTTGTTGTACCAAGAAATCACCACGTCAACATGGGTACGCCAAGCGTTTCGAGTTGTTGATGATGATGACGCCGAGGAGCCAAGCAGGTAGAAAGAGTCCATTAGCCTCCTGCAAACCGACGTCATTCCTCCCCAGGGCTGAATTAACCTCGAGCGATCAGCTATCGAGCCAATGGACATGCTGTAATTACCTGCTAACGCCCAGAGTCCAGACCTCTTGGCGGCTCAGTTGCTCAACTTCTCTTGGCGTCGCCAAGAGTTACGCGTCTGACTAGCCAACCGGACAGTGACAATTGAAGAGATAGCCACCTAAACCAAAAGTGAGGAATCACCCTCGATATAGGCGTGCGCTACTCTGGGAATCAATAGCAATGCTCATCGCTTATTACACCCGGCCACTTGAAGACCGGAGTCATTAGTATAATAAGCATGCTTTGCCTATCGTAGGCCAGTTATCAGAGATGATGAGTTGAGATGAGTTGAGAATGGCGATGGAGCTACGGACATACCTTGGCTACTACAGACGCCAAGTACTACAATAAGGAAGAGCAACTACAATAGATTCTTAAGTACCATACAGTCTGACTGGTCCTCGAACAAGCTGGAACTTGCACCTCCCAATGTTATTGAGCTTTCTCGCCTTGAGAATTACTGCATACTTTTACAAAGATACGAAAAAACTTTAACAAGACACCAGAAATCTATGCCAACAGGGCTATAGCAATTAAGACCAACGGTGTAAGCCCTTATTTCTCTATGGCGCTGCTGAAGGCTTGGATACTACAATAACCCACCCCCCCCCCCCCCCACAAGAAGTCCAAACTCTCTTCCTTCCAACAACCTTTCTTTCCGCAAGGACCGTAACCACTGCAGAACACGAAAGAGAGTATGCTCAACCAAGTAGGGATTTCTCAATCCAAAACGCGGCAATAACTTCACCGACGATGCTATGGATCAAAGTCCCTCGAAGGATCTTCTGGCCACCCAGACAGAAATCGTTGTCGCTATCGACAATGGTATCACCCGGCATGGGATGGTTATTGCAATGCTTGCAGTGTTTGCACGTGCTTCTCCCGTGACTGCAGGTTGTAGTATGCTTGCAAGTTCTCGGGAGTTCATTGAAGATCGCTTTCCACTCTGTCGTGACATTGTAGTCACTCTCCCCGTCAGGCATTAGCATACCGTCGGGGAACATGATGGTCCCACGCTTGGCATGGAGTTCATACTCCGTCCAGCCTGTCTGCTCTGCTCCATCCTCGTCATGAAGTTTGAGCCCAAACTTGCGCTGCAAACCTCGCTCGCTCAGAAAAAGGCAAACCCCCAGACAACCCTTCATTCGCGCTCAGCAGTCTGTTCCATCGGCCATGGAGAATTGTGCACTGCCTTTGCCGGCCTCCACAATGGACGACCAAGAGATCCTTGACAACATAGACGGCCGCATGCACGGCCCTATGAGCGGATTCATTAAGAAATACTTTGCCAAATTTCAAAACGGTCATCTTCATACAGATGCTTTCCTTAGGATCCGGGCAGCTGGAGGAGCTGCCCCATCACCCCAGGACTTCTTGCTGTGGTTTGGCAAATCTGTATCGCAACAGGTTGATGGCGCTCGAGGTTCATGGAACACCTCTATCGACAATTCAGCACTCGAGCAGGACTCTGCTGGCAACGACGTCCCCATCCTATTGATGATTCCCAACTTGCCGGCCTCCAATATGCAAACAGGTTGGGGACATGTCCAGGTTATTGGCCAGTTTTATCCCCATGGCTGTATTTACCAAGATGGACTTTTGCGTCTCTGCCGGTCCGCGCACCAAGTTTTCAGCAGTCAGCCTACCCGACTCTTCTTGCACGGCTTTTACATACGCCAGTCATTCGTCGAGTTTTGGGTCTTCGATCGATCTGGCCTGTATTGTAGCGAAGCTTTGGATGTCCATGGAAATCCTGATCAATTTCTCTCTATTATCCTCAGCTACCAACTGATGACAGACCAAGAGCTGGGAAACAACAATGTCATCGGGATAGATCAAGGCAGCAGCTACATCACTCTACCCTCTCTTGGCAAGCTCTACCTTGAAAGCCAGCCCATTGCGTCCCGTCAAGATCTTGTCGGCCCTGGGACAACTTGTTACCGGGCTCGGATGCCTGATTCCAATCAATGGAAATACGTCTTCAAGTCCAAGTGGCGTTGGGCAAGGGACCGCCCCGAAAATGAGCTTCTCCAGCTAGCCAAGAAACAATGTGCCTGGGCTACAGTTTCCCTTGATTACTACAAAGAAGGCAAGAGTACGGCAGATTTACGTGGAGGTCTTCGATGGGAAACGCATAGAAAATTTCATCATCAAGGGACTCCAAGTGTTGCAGAAGAGAAACACGCGTATGATGCCAAGGCCGAAGGACTGGCTGCACATACAGAAGAAACCAACAACTACTTCAAAAACCGTATACTAGTCTGCATGGTTACCTCACCTGTCGGCAGACCTCTTCATACGTTCGAGTCTCTGAGAGAGTTACTTCAAGTGTTTCGCGATGCCATCAGGGGCCACCGATCGCTCTATCAGGACGCCAAGATTGTTCACCAAGACGTTTCTTCAGGCAACATGATTATTTCGGACGATCTTAACCAAGAGACCCCGAAAGGGATACTGATTGACCTTGACTCGGCAGTAGAGCTAGCCGATGAACGAGAGCCGGGAATCATTGGTACCAGGCTGTTCATGGCCATTGGTGTGCTGAATAACCAGCTGCACACTTATCGGCACGACCTAGAGTCCTTTTTTTATGTATTTCTGTGGACAGTTATAGAGAATCACGCAGAGGCTCTTCCAGAGACAAGCAAACTACGACGGTGGAGTAATGGAGAATGGAACGAATTAGCGGCATGCAAGTCTCTTGACATGATTCAAGATAACTTTCAAGATATCTTGGATGAGTTTGCTCCCGAATTCCACTCCTTGAAGCCACTTGCCGAAGAACTGCGTCAAGTTCTATTTCCTCTACGGGACGGGACAATTTGGACGGGAACTGAGGACTCGCCAGAGGCTGTAGACAGGCTCTACGATGAAATGATTCGCGCTTTCGAAGAAGCCATTGCATCAGAGAGCAAGACATAGATATGACGGATAAGCTATCTTCACTTGCACCGCGTTCAACTACAAGATAATCCAATGCTAGTCTTGACCCCATGTTTAGCAAGAACCTGTGCTATTTTGACGTATTCCAAAGCAGACTTATAACTTGCGTCTAGCCTTGGCAGACGAAGCCAGTTTGTGTTAAAAATAGCAACGATGATACTTACCACACACAGGTTTTCTCACAGCCGGCTCATCTGATGATCGCCGTCTCGGCGAGAACATAAGACCCAGCCGCAAATAGATACTGACATACTTTACTCCATATACTCTTGAGAAATCAAACCATCTGTTGCAGCGCTTCAAGTCAACCCTTGATGTAGGCAGGTGAGCCAATCGACAAGAACATTCCTCTCCTAAAGCCCATGGTAAGTGAGGCAGCACCTGATCGTCCTTGGTTCCAATCCAATCTGTTCTAAGCGAGGCTACTTGGGCCGCGGATCTCCAGTTTCAAAAGACTAAATTAGTAAGAACTAAACAAGCAGACAAGGCGGTTCTGTTGATTGCCGATCATGGCGCCGGTCGCGACGCAGCTAAACGTACCTCTGCCCTTTGACTACCAACGGCAAACCCAGGAGTATAGAAGGGCAAGCGGCATGTGTTAGTTGAATGGACCAAAATAGATGGATGTGGTGCATGGGATGGGCGTAACAATACAGCCCAACGCGCGATTGTTAGCTCAAGCTCACAATTCAATGACAAATCCAAGGAAGATTATCTTTTACCTAATTGCTCCTCCCGAGTCTTCCATTTGTAATTACAGCCATCGACATCACGACATCTATCGTTACCAAAGGGGAGCTGCCGCGCCAACTGATTTTCAGACGGCGTACGCACAGGCGCCGTGAGTGCTCGGATGTTGATGACGATGGAACGGTACAAATGCGAGGTTTAGGCCGACAACCTTGTCGAGTTGGGGCAGCTGAACAGAATAATATGAGTGCATGAGAAACATTCGATATGTACGTCTGTAGGAGGTAGGATTCCCACGATGCTCATCTTGCTGAGTCCGTAACAAGCTACGCTCACCTGCCACACCGTGAAACAACGTTGCTTTGCATCTGTAAACAGTGCGTGCTAGCCGCCCGGGCCATGGGATTCCAGGCCGTTTTCAGGGTCCGTGGCATTGTAGGCGGCGGCATCGTCGCGGCGGACGCGGCGGCCGCGGCGGAGGAGGTAACGGGAAACTCGGGAACGGCGGAGAAGGGAAGAGGAGAAGGGAGAGTGAACAACTCAGCCCATCAGCTGAATGCCAACCAGGATGCGCTAAGATACCGAAAGTCCTATGTAAGCTGCGGCACGACATGGCGGTACCCTACTGAGGGTCCTATGTACGTGATTAATTGTAGGGATACAGAGTACGGAGTACGGAATGTTGAAATGGCGAGCCGTCCACGGATAGCCGGTGCCAATAACTCAGCAGCTAGTACGCTGGCTCACGAATCACGACCATCTGCGAGAAATCCAAAGATGTCCTCGGTACATAGTAGACGACACATCCTGCTGTACGGATAAACAGAAACCCAATCAGCGGCTGCTAAACCACACCAACACAGGCACGACGCCGCCATGGAGGACGCGCCGACGCCCAGGCCCAAATTCTCCTTTTCGCCGTGGGGAGATCATCGTTCCCGTCGTGTGTGTGTGTGTGTATGTGTGTGTATTACGTTTTTGCCACGCCGGACACTATGGCCGCCATGCCGGCTAGACAACTTGTCTCGTCCACAAGATTGGCCGGCGAGAGACGCCGTTGCCAACACATTGTCTGACCTATTGATGATGATCGTGGGCAACATGACGTCAAAAGAGGTAAGCGAGCCCGGCATATACATGCCTCTTGGCGAAGCAGAGAAGAAGGGACCTGTCGAGATGTGCACAGATGACTAGCATCATGCAGCCCAAGGTTTCAGTCCGATATCAACCGCATAGGCGAGAGATGGTAGACGTGCTTAGGCGAGGAGACGCTCTGGTCGACAGTACAGATGCAGTAGACTCGACTGCAAGCGCACAAACGAGCTTGCAGGACCGTCCACACCTGATAGTAATCAGAAAATTAAACCTGGCAGTCGTCTGTCTGTCCGTCTTTGAGAAACATGCCCCTGGAGCGGTAGCCAGCCCGGACTTTGAGTGAGAGAAAAGCCTAGGCGAGGTCCCCTGCTACGGCAGTTGACAGCTCGCTTATCAAATGTCCGGGGGATCCAGGAGATGCCCGACTTAAAGAAACCCAAAGGGACTCAAAGGAACTCAAAGAGAGGGCTCGAGTTGTTCGGCGACGGTGGAGGGACTAGCTCGGCGGTGAAGTGAAGCACACATCCAGTAATCCGTACGAATCCTTATCCCGTCTTCTCCCTTGAACCAACACACACGTATGGAGTATGTACACACACGCACACACACGACGCAAGGGGGGTAAAGGGATGGATCTGCGTAATTAAGGTTCCCTCGTGGGTCCGGCCGGCACTGCGCCATGCCGCTTGGGGAAGGCCGTGCCGTGGGATCTCAAGAAGAAGCGTCGAAGTAAAAGAAACACTGGCCAGGGTCCACACGAGATGCCGTCGGCCATGTTGTATGGGTACAAGCTTGGGTGCCGAGGTTGAGGGTTGGGCATGTGGAGGAAGCGTGGACCATGAGCTGGAGTATTTAAACGAAAGGGAATAAAGGGAAGAGATCCCGTTATGATTTTCGAGGCCTTGATCTGGCTTCTAGGCTGTTTCAATTCAAGCCTGCCGGGATAATGGTAAAGTTTCGACTGGTATAACGCTGGATCGCCCACTAGAAGACGACCCGATAAATTCGACAATACATCGCCTATTATGACCACATCCAACACACCAATGGCGATTCAATACGAGCACACATGCAAACCGGGCACGCGACTACCTTGCCCAACAATCTCCTGTCCTGGGCTACAGAAGGCCTCGACTGCCTCGACTGCCTCCATCTGGCGTCATGTCACCCGGTGCGGCTCCGGATCCATTCGCCTGTCATGCTCTTTGCGGAGCCGACCGTGATATGATGTGAACGATGTGGATGAAGAAGGAGTCCAAGAAGACGCCAACGGAGAAATACCCCATACTGACCGGAAGTTTTGGTGACGCGGAGGAAGGACGGCGGAACCAAACCGCCAAGACAGACTTCTTTCTGCACCCCCGGCAGTTGCAACGTCTAGACCGTTTCCAAAGGCTGGCGAAATCTCTTGCCAGCACGGATCTCGACGCCACGGCTGACACAGCGGGAACTTGCTAGACCAATTGGACGCCCGTAAAGCTGGTACCGAAGCACCAAGGACATCCAGCCAGGGGCACGGGCACTAGTTGGTTGTGGCGTCTATATGATGCCACTTGCGTGTAGAACGGCTTTTCCCGAGAGCATGCGCCCGCTTTCATGCTGCTGCTACTGTTGTTGCTGCTGCTACTATTACTGCTGCATACGCGAAGAAAGGGGCAAGGCAGCTGATGGTTTGCGTATGCCTCCTGATGGAGTCAGTCGGGATGAACTCCCTGGTCTGATCCGGGGAGTCGCCTTTGTTCTGGACCAAGGCCCTGTAGGAGCGGAACCTTGAGGAGGAGGAGGAACAGGAGGAGGTTGAACTTGTTGCGGTATGGCTTGCTGGCCATCTAGTCATCCCATATTGTCCCTCGGAGGCATCATCGTAACAGGCTGCATCGGTAGGCCGCTGAGAAGGTCGAACCCGCCTGTTCCCGCCGCTGCCAGATCCCAGTCGCCAAAGTCGGCGAACTCGTACACATCGCTAGCGTACTGGTTGGGAATGACTGGCTTGACTTCGTCCTTGATTGGCTCGTTGATGTTGACTGCGAGCGCATGCTCTAGCCCGCGCAGGATGGAACCTTCAAGACGGTTCACGGCATACTGCATCGGCTCGTGACTCTTGCTCATCATGCGCAGGTTCCAGAGGTACGAGTTGAGCGTCTCTTGCCAGAAGTGGCGCTCTTGTGACGAAAGCGAGGTGACTAGCAGCAACGTGGTAAACGAGCCGAGGAGGGAGAAGAGATAGGGTGACGTAAAATACCAAAACGCCTCCAAATGGTCGGGGCGAAGGTTGTTGACGAAGCCGATGGCGCTCTGTGCCGTCTGTAGCGCAATCTGCCGAATGTCAACTAGCACCCGATCATCGGTGCACCGCGGTGACAGAGCCGTCGACCGGATAAGCCGCCGTAGCAAGGTCATGACAACTCCGTAGTAGGAGAAGTGAAGATAGCCGTGGAAACACAGCTTTCGCTGGTACGTCACGTTCATCTGGAGCGTGGGCGGGATGGTGTGATACCACGCCGTCAACATGTCAAAGAGTGGCCGGGCCTTTTCAAACAACCGAGCCGTGTCTTGCTCGCGACACGTCCGCGCCGTGTAGAAGCCCGAGTAGACGGCAGACAGAATCTTGGTGAGCTGCACCATGCGCATGTACAGGTCGCGGCCCGTTGCCGTGAGGGAGCGCCGATCATCGCTAATTGTGGCCACGCCTGGGGGCGGAGCTGAAGAGAGGCTGCCACCCATGTCGTCGCGGTCCTCGTCGTAGTCGCTAAAGTCGCTCTCAACCAGGTCCTTGACCGTCCAGTCCTCCTCGTGGATGTGGACGGGACGCCCGTACGCCACAGCCGTCCAGCGGTCCTGCATGTAGAGAGCCCAGCTCAGGCGCTTGCGGAGATTGCGCTCCCATTGCGGGATCGACCACTCGCTGGCATCGAGATGGAGCCCAAGGCACTGCCCAATGGCCAGGGCCTGGCATGTGAGGCCCCACTGTGATGTGTGATCGGGATTTAGGGGATCCTCGGGCTGGCATTGCAGGAAGAGGAGGGCGGCTTGGATCGAGCAGAGCTTCGGCCGGTGATACGACGTTGGCAGCATCACCCGGAGCAGGCTGCGGAGTCGGCCGGCGTCCGGGGGTGCCCGGATGGAGAGCTCTGGGTCGTAGGTCCACCACCGGAGGGCAGAGAGGTAGACGGCGCCGAGGAGCGAGGCGGGTATGTGTCGGTAGGAGAGGTTGTAGACGTGTATAAAGGAGTTCTTGGACAGGATCGGGTAGCATGGCTGGACGTGGATCCAGAAGAGCTCGACAAGGCTCGGTCCGTAAGGCCGCACGCAGGCCTCGATGGCGTCGGCCTGGGCGTGGGTGGGATCGCCCTCGACGGCCTTTTCGTCGGCTGCGAGATGGAAGCACAGGGGATACTCCTGGCCCTCGTCTCGCTCGAGGACGCGGCGGATGGCGTGGGTCTCGAGGCTGAACTCGTGTGAGTGGCCGCCGTAGGGACGATGGCGCATCAGGATGGGCTCCATGTCGCTGCCCAGGCCGTAGAGCTCCGCGAACCTCGAGAGGCCGCAGCCGAGGGTGCGGTCCAGGGGGCCAAAGGCGTCCGGGTGCATCTCGGGCACCACGAGGGGCGGTGGTGGTTGCCGGGCAGAGTCGGCCGAAGCCCTCGTGTCGTCGGGCGAGCGGTACGACTGCACCGACTGCGTCTCCGAGACAAAGGTCCGGCCTCCGTTGGCCTCGGCGTTGTCGCGTGAGGCCGTCGACTCGGCGTTGTTGCGAGACGAGGGAGCCCGGAGGCCGTTGCTGGCGCCGTTGGCGATGCCGTTGGCGGAGCCGGCGCCGGGGCCGGCAGACGCGGCGCTGTGGCCGTCCCTCGTCTCCTCGGAGCTGTAGTGATGGAGCTGGGGAGGCTCGTCGCCGCCGAAACCGCCGTTGCCTCCGCTGCTGCTGCTGTTGGTAACCTGGCGCTCCGGGGGATCATGTTGAAAGGTGCAAGGGGTTCCGCGAAGCTGGCAGTGAATGCAGTCGCCGTCGCCCTCCTTGGTTACGCACCGAGTTTTGCGCTTGCGGCAGGCATCGCAGGGCCTTAGGGAGCGGCGCTGACGCTTGCGGGCGTTGTTTTGGTAGTCTTGGGGCGTGATGATTTCCATGGAGGGTGACGGCGATGGAGCAGCAGTGTGTGCGCCGAAATCACCGTGTCCATGTCCGAGATTCGCCGGCACACTCGAGAACAGGCTCCGTCTCCCCTGTCTTATTATTAATCTCTCTCTCTCTCTCTTTTTTCTGATGGTCTCTTGCCAATGGCGTGTTGCAATGGTTATTGTCGATCCCTTCTCCCTTTCTCTCTCTCTTTGTGTGTTGCCGAGTTGTCGTATCCTCCCTTTCTTGATTTCCGCGGCCCTTGTTGGGATGAGTTGAGCTGAGCTGAGCCTGGGGTGTGTTAAAGCTAAGCTAAGCTGAGCAGAGCTGAGCTGAGCTGGGCAGAGCTGGACAGAGTTACTTTGGGTTTGGGCTCGATATTATATGTCGTTCCGTCCGAGGTTTGAAGCTGTGTCGTTGCTCCTCTGGTTCCTTTAATCTTTGTATCAACCTTCCCGCAGTTGCAACGGGCAAGCAGAGATGAAGACGAATCCACAACGCAACGCAACGGCGTGCCAAACTCGATCCGCATGTGGCTTAAGGCTTGCTTCAACTCCAATCCCCATGTGCTATGTACGTACATGGCAGGAGCATGTATGTACTAGAACTAGACTAGACTATGTAACAGGGCGTTGACGACAGCCGACAAGCTCTCCGACATTAGCGTGCCGACTAGGAGGCCGGACCCGGTGCCATGGTGGAACCAGTCTAGACGAGATGGAGCCCATCCACGGGAGAAAACGACATGACGATGCATCGCCCGCCAACAAGGGGGGCCCAGCCAGCCCAGCCCAGCCCAGCCCAGTCAAGCCCAGTCAAGCCCAGTCAAAGCCAGCCCAGGCCGCCCAGGCCGCCCAGCCCAAGCAGAAGCCAAGCAAAGGCCAAGCCATGCAGAGACCGGGGACGTGCTTGGAGGCGGTATTTCCCAGAAAACTCTAATTCATTAAGGTTGCGCCGGCCTCGCTGCCACCCTTCTGGCAACCCAAGCAATTCCCTTCTGGCTGCCAATGACTCCATGAGCTCATCTCGCTCGCGTCTCACCATCCGTCATGCAAGGAGCGAGCTCGTCCAATCCGCGCCCTCCTCGGCGGTTGACGGACTCCCCGAAGCGCCGTGACTTGCAGGACCCTTGTTTTCTCTTGACAGCCGACTGACGTAGTGCCTTGCCGCTCCCGTCGATTCCCAGCTGGCAATGGCACTTGTCCATGGTACGCTGTTTTGCGTGTGTGTGTGTGTGTGTGTGTGCTCTTGTATCTTGTATCTTGTATCTTGTATCTTGTATCTTGTATCTTTGTCTTGTGTCTTGTGTCTTGTGTCCTCTGCGTTGTGTGTCTTGTGTGTCTTGTTGTGTCCTGGTGTGTGTACATATGCACTATGTACTGAGTCTGCTGCTAGGCCTTGCCGATTCGCTTCTGCCGGGCAGGGCCTCGCTCCCCCCAGTTATCTTCGACATCATAACCCTGCCCGGCTTTGGATCTTTTGAGGCGGAGGGCCCGAGTTTCTGGACGGGGCGGTTGACTAGAGGTAGGGCTAGCCGTGGAGGGCCAGGACAGGCCTGCCAGTCCAGTGAGGTGAGTGCGTGAGGTGAATGTCTTCTTCTTCCATCGAGTACCGGCAGCCGATAGACGCCCAGCACTAATCTGCACCCTATCGTGCCTATCCAGACATGCAGTCGTCAACGGCCGTGGTGTTGTTGAGTCAGGTAAGGCTCACAGCGTGTTATGCCCCGACTCGCAACTCATGCATCTCTCTCTTAGCCGCAGCGTGGCATTCGACAATCCCTTCCCGCAAAGCTTGTTCTCATCCCCACGGTCGTCCCGTTTCAATACATACATAGTACATGCAACCCGTCTTCTCCCTGCACGCACATCCCATCTCTGGCGTTGGAGAGTCACTCACTTACTCCCACACTCACCCACACTCACTCACGCTCACCCAACTGTCCCGCTCTTGGCCCTAGCTTGACGGACGTAGCCCGTTAAGCAAGGGGCCCCCCCATGGCCCATGCCTCGCTGCCACTGATCTTGCCTTAAAACAGTACCGCCCAACCGCTGGCCCCTTTCCCTTTCCAAGACGTATTCGTATGCCTGGGCCACCCGGCGCGTCGTGCGCTGAAAAGCCGCGTATCCTCATGTCATGTTGTTGCTTCTCTCCAAGCCGTCTTGTCCGCTTTTTGATAACCGCTTCACCAGTCCTCGTCTCCGCAAACGATCCCACCTCAGGTCCGGTGACAAAGGCTCTTCAAATGCTGACTACATACCGATAGTACGTATGTCCATGTAACTCAATCTGTATTATACAAACTGGGGGGCCAGCAGAGAGCAATTTGCAAGCCTTGGGGTAACCTAGGGCTATACGCCTCCACCAACCAGCATACCACGGGATCCCTGGCGACTCTCCCCGTTGTCCCCCGTCGTCCCCCCCAAAGGGCGGGAAGGAAGATGGCATCGCGAGACGGCGATCAAGATGCGCCCAAGCAGCCCTCGGCAGTCGCTGGAATCCATGAGCACCACCTACAGATTAGCAAGCCCAGCTACGGATATCGGGTGGGTCAGCCCCGGCTAGACTACCGAGACAAGGGATACTGGTACCGATGTTGCCCTGCTGGCTGCAGACAGCTACTACAGCATGTACCATCGGCGTGTCCTCCCCGATCTCCGCTAGTGCCGGGCCTGTATTTCAAATCAGCCGGTGGCTTGGGCGTCGGTTGACTGACGAGAGTCTGGCGGAATCGACGAGACTCTGATGACCTGGTCCCGGGATGGCGGTTACAACGACAGCATCCTTCCGGCTCATCCCCCCGTGGATCTAGCTCTAGTACTACCTATGTACGTTGCGAGCTTGTCCATCATGCCACGTTGTTCGAGCTTCCATGGACTCCAATTTGGCCCAGGCTGGCAACCCGTCTAGTCCGGCTGCCAGGTCAGCCCTGGATAAATAGCGACCATCACTCAAAGTGGAAAGGGGCCTTTATTATTAGAGAGACCACGTTCTAGCCAGGTCCGCATCAAGCAATCAGGCACCAATGCTACGTCAGGGCATGCTCGTACCGCGGGTGTGTCCGAGAGCGAAAATGACAATCTCGACGATGGACAACTCTACGGTCTACCCGTTCGCTTACATACCGGAAGCCCATGGAGCACTCACTACCCTGCTCAACCATTTCGTCTTGATGCGCCATATCACTATGTACTATGGGACCCGTAGTTGGCGACGCAAAATGACACTCCATTCCTCACAGCCATCGTATCAGAGTTTTGGCCATTGACCACCACCCTGACCTGCTAATGATACTAGAGCAAGTCTACCGAATACACGGGCCCCGCAATTCCTCTCCGCCTCGAACATTACGAACCCATCATGCCAGATCATGTGAGAAGAATGCTACGATAGCAGACCTCAATCTTATGGAACTTTGGTAATCTAGCAAACTCTAAACGCGATGCCAACCTTGGAGTCGTAACTGCTGCTACCTTACGAATCAAGCTTGAGTTGACCATGTCAAGGGGCTGGGTAGGCACTGAAACAAGACACGATGCCAAGTTTGTGCCATAACCCACGAATGACGAATGACGGATGACAAATGACGAATGATGAGCCTTGTTGATGATACGAACAATCAAACCGCGCTCCAGGGACATGTAGCATGATCCAGATCACGATGTTGCTGTACGTGTACATGGTATGCCATCAGGCTGCGCCACCTGCGCAGCCCAGCAAGATGACGTTTCAACGGTCATATTACTCCGCATAGGTACATGGTTCCATATACAGCACCGCAACCGGAAAGAAGAATGGCCAAGACCATGGTTGAGTTGGAACGGCATGGCAGAGATGCACGATCCCTGACTGAGATCACTGGGCCATCAGAATCATGAGCGAACTGCTATACGCAAGATTTGGTTTTCAGGGTAAAAGGACGGCAGCGAGGCCCCGGGCTAAACAAGCAACTCTAACAAGAAGCTTAAGTTAATTGGCAACGAGGAAATCTGTATTTGTGGGTCGCAAGGCGAGACAAAAGAGGATATGGCCAGGCTTCTTACTGGCTGTTCACGTTGCTTCTCATGCATCTCATAGACACGTCCATGTACATGTAGGTTCATTGACCCACGTCCAAGCCGTTGGGGATGAGGCCTCTCTCGAGGCGAGAGTGCACTCTTGACAAGAGGCATGACATTCGAGAAGAGTATTGTGCAGGTTGGGGTTGCTGTTGACTGTAACGCCCGCCATGTATGGTCAAGCTAACACAGTTTGGCCATAGACCCTCAGTTAGTCGACCCATATCTCTGTCCTAGAGAATATCCTTGTCGCAGCCGGCCACACGTGGTCCAGCTGATAAGTACACATTACACACACACCATACATGCGCACGTTTATTTCACGTATCATTGATGGAACTCTTGGGAAACAATGCCCTTTTAGGTGGGTATATTTGCGTAGTATCAATAGATTGAGCGCTCGACCCATGGTAAAGAGAGGGTACGTATGTCCCTGGAGGATAATCAGACCAGGGAGATGGAAAAAAACAATCAAAATGCTCCCTTTCCTGGTGCAGATGAAACTGTCATTTACCGATTTGAAACCTTATCACCGATGGTATTCCCACGTCTCATCATCAGGGCTCCAGATATCGACAGCACACTTACCGTATATGTCCAAACCTTCTTCATTCCAAGCACGTGGACATTGTTCGGAGGTTTCCCTTCCGGACCACGTGCATCCTTACCAACAATCACCCAAGGGTATGTCGGCAAAAGCGGCTGGCCTAGTTACACATATCGCAGGGTGAGAGTGGGGGCGAAAGCGGCTATGAAGCTGAATCAACTGCTGTATCTGGCCTGCTAGGCGGATCTGCATGGTTGACGTCGAGAGCGGTCAAGGTACATGCGAGAGCCGAATGCGCATCGTCATCTCCCCACTCGTCCCCAGTAATAGTGCCAATCCAAAGTAGATCTTGGCTTCAAGGTAAGAGGTTACTGAACTAGGACCGACCCGGTTGACAAGGCCTGTTCCCTTGCTGCCAAACTCGGCATCCATCTACAATTTCGCCATGGCTCGGCTACCTTCCGTTGGATTTGGCTAGTATGTATCTCTCCAAGGAAATTGGGGCTTCGTTTCGATGCTCAAGTCGACGAGATTACCAGCAAGGAAGTTGGCAGTTTGTAGTGGCAACGTGTTAATGTAACACCAACACGAGCTTTTCAACTTCGATCATCGATCGTAATTAATAGCGCAAAAATAACCCTCGATTTATGTTTGTGGTTGTAATAAGGGTTCAGTAATTAATCTGCTCATGACTACCCGAGCATATAGCCGAAGTTTTCCTTGGATTGGTTATTGGCCTTCACGTTTTGGGAGTCGATTTCAGAACCACTGAGCCTGCAGTTCGTCTCGGCCTGGTGCATCCCTTTGGGCCCTCGGAGATCCTCTAGTAATGATGAGTTGCGGTGCTTCACTGAGGTGCGTGACTTCATCAGGCAGTGAAAGGCAACACGAGACGTCAACCCCAGCATACAACTGCCGCTCAGGCTTAAACCTGGGAAAGAGGTCCCAAGGAATGTAAATATCAAAGAGCCAAGCCTGGGAAGAGGATAGAATCATCGATTCGCTATCTGTCCCCTGGTTGTCTCTTCTGGTTCTTCAGACCAGCATTACAGTGGCGCTGGCCTGACGCTAATGTGGGTAAGAGAACTACAATGCAACAATTGTCCAACTTGTTTGAAGTCGTCGCAGATTTGACGTGGCTGTTGTTGAAATTTCCGATTGAAGGTTTCTTAAACTTGTTCCCCAGGGACGAACACGGTTTTTGTTATTGATTACTACCTCTGATATATCGACGCAATGAGTGCGTTTAACAAGTGAGACGACAATGCGACTTGAGCTTCTTCTATCCTAGACGACAATGACTGGTACGGGACTAACGTCTATTCCTTGTGCTCCATCGGTAAAGACGTTAAATCAGTCTGGAAAACCCTAAATCAGGGATTTTAGGTTACCCATACACTTTGCCCGACATGATCATGTGATTGAAACTACTGGTTTAAACGTCGCCACCTAAATAGACAAAGCTCAATCATCGGTTTTGATTAGCCTAGGTGCAGCAGGTTATCCACCCTAAATACTATAGTTCGAAAGATCTATAATAGATATGATTTTAAGACGTAACGGACGAACCATGAGTAAAATGTTGTACCCCAATATTGGGCAGTTGCCTATCAATGGTTTCACTTGTTTCATGCTTGTACTGTACATGGTGATGATAAGTATATTGCTCATCGTAGCCGTCCAGGGCTTTTCGAAAAGTCTATTGTTCGCTACCTTGATGGAATTTTTGCTTGGCGATGCGAGACTAGCAGGTAATCTTTCCGCATCTTATCAATCGAGCGATTCCAGCGATTCCAGCGATTCCAGCGATTCCAGCGATTCCAGCGATTCCAGCGATTCCAGCGATTCCAGCGAACCGCTGTAAGCAGCCCTACTTCGTTTCAGACATGTGGACATCTTTCGGACGCTCCCTTCCGTACCACGTGGGTCTAGAATGACAAGCTTTCAAGGGTCTTGCGGCAATAACGGCTGGAGGCGAGGTTGTGCCATGTATGTAGGATCGAAGGATCAAACCGTTGCATCAGATGCAAGCTTGATGGTAAGAATGCTATGCTCGAATATACAATGGCAGTTTCTGCTCCACTGACCAGGAAATGGGAATCACCCGGTTAGACTGGTGGATAAGGGTGGGGGGACGTAACCGCATGACTATCCTCATTTCCTATGTGAGAGTAGTTTTGTGCCCAGGATGGTAATGCTCGTTGATCTCGGTATATCAGCACTCTAGTTAACAAAGATTTACATTGCCAATGAGGCATGGGCTTATCAAGCTGGCATCTCGGTCAAGTCTTGATAGTCTCTCCTTTTCACACCGAAAACAAGACACCCTAGTTTTCGTACAAAGCTTTTACACCAGGGACATAAACGTTGACCCAGACACCCTGAGCAAGGATGAAGCTTGTTCAGTGTCGACATATCAATTTAAACGACATTGAGAAGTAGAGTAGCCACAGAGCAATGATTGGTTAGCGTAGAGTGCACTGAAAAAAAAAAAAACATCCAACGCTCACACCATGGAATACCCATAATCACATCATGCAGCTTGCTCACAAGAAACATCAACACTGCCACAACTGTATGCAGATCAAACAACTGCACCCGCATTCTCCTGCATCCAGTATGTCTCAGGGTGCCAACTCCTTCTCCGCCTTGGTGGCTCTCGCAACAATGACCTTGCGCTCCTTGTCAGTATACACCCCAGCGGTGACGAACGTCTTCGCAATCGAGGAGACCGTCTCGACAAACTTGGAATGTGAGGAAAACGGCGCCTGGCTCCACACCAAATCCAGAAAAGTCGGCCCGTCCTGGCCCGGCGAGGGTATCCCTGCCACTGGAACGTCGTACCTGGGCAGGCCGTCGTTGCGCTTGCGGTTCGGCACGCCGGTGTCGATCTTGCCAAAGACAATGGACGGCTCCACGCGTCGGAAGTAGGACGAGACGGGCTGCGTGTCGCTGATGTAGTATGGCCTCACGCTCAGCTTGCCGTCCCCGGTGGTGAAGAGCGGGTCACCGGCGGGCGAAGACCCCGTCTTCTTGATGGCTGCACGAGAGTAGTCGCCGTCCCGCTTCAGATATCGGTACAGGGAGATCCCGTGATAGCTGCCTGCGGCTCCGCTTGGTTTGCCTAGGGTTTGAAGCAGGATAGGCCCCCACATGATTGCTTGAGTGTCTGGGCGGTCCAGGGCACGCTCGAAGCGGATCGTAAAGGGCATCGTCACCTGGATGACATCGCCCTTCTTCCAGGTGCGGCTCAGGGTTAGGTATGAGCCAGGCTCTACTTTGCCGGTTGACTCAGACTTTCCATTCACGTCGACCTTGAAGCCCTTCTGGATCCAGGCGGGCACTCGGAATTTGATGTCGAGCTTGCCCTGCCCCGAAACAGTGAGCTTGGCCGTGTCACCACGGGGGAAAGCCGTCTCCATCTGGACCCTGAAACCCTTGTCTGCCCAATCCAGCATAGAGGGAACGTACAGGTTGACCCAAAGTGTAGAATCATCGGCCGAGCGAAAGTACACAGTCTCTTGATACTTGGTGTGGCTTTCCATCCCGGAGCCACCACAACATGTACCAGTGTTGCCATATTCGCGAGGGGAGCCCGGAGTCAGTGGTTGGAAATAGGTGAGAAGAGGGTCATCGCTACTGTCTCTGTCGGCTCGCGACCCTGTAATCATGTTGAACAGGCCGCGCTCGTAGTTGTCCATGTACGTCGCGTTGTGCTCGTGCAGGAACAAGTTACGAGCCATCTTGAGCAGGTTGTACGTGGTACAGGTTTCGGCCCCATTCTCGGCCATGGCATTGGCAATGTTGTCCCGGTTCTGGAAGAGTTCTGCGTTGTCGTTGGAGCCCGGATAGCTCCCGCCAACGCCTCCACTAGCAAACTCTCGATGCGGCACTACCCAGCTGTAAAAGTTCTTTGTCGCGGCAAAGTAGTCTTTTCCTCCTCCTTGTTCGTATATTCTCAGGTAGCCGATAAACTGGGCCGCGTGCGTATTGGCGTGTAGCCGCTCTCCGCGGCGTCGGCCTGGTACGTTTTCCGGCTTCACCACCAGGATATCCCGATTCTCAACGGCTGCGTCAAAGAGGGACTCCCGATCATCGAAGAACTTTGCGGTTTCTAGATGTCGCGCGTCGCCGGTCAAGTCATAGATTTCCGGGAATACTTCATTAGCGCCGCCAAACTCTCCGCCAATGTAAAGGTCCCACATGTAGTTGAGATCGCTTCTGGTTAGGTTTCCAGCATACTTGGGATGGTTCTTGTCGCCAACGCTCAATGCAAGATGTGCCCAGTTGGCCATCTTAACCACGACCTTGAGGGCCTGGGTATTGTTGGTATTGTAGTAGGCGTCTAGCAACCCTCGAATGATCTTGTGCTGCGTATACCAGGGGGCCCACGTATTGGTGTCGAGGTTGCCTCCATAAACAGCCCATCGAGGAGGACCGAGTCTGAGTACTGTATCCTCGGGAAGGGCGCCGAGATAGCCAGGATGTGTGGGAATCCAGCTGTCCGACCTATTGCCACCGGACTTGTCGTCCTTCATCCGAGCGGTGATGGCATCCTGACAAGCGGCGAGTTCCTTGACCATCCAGTCAAGTTTCTTTTTGAAGGTCTCTTCACCCTGGTCAGCGTACGCTTGGGACAGGCCCGTCATAAAGTGGCCAGTCCAGTGTCCACTGAGGAGGCCGCCTTCCTCCCATCCACCAGGCGGCGATACCCCCTTGGGATTAGGTCGGCCGGCTTGGTTGTTGAAGAGAACCAGAAACTTTCGCTCGTCATACTCTGATAAGAACCTCTTGATTCGATCACGCTTCTCCTGCAGCAAGCCTTCGCCAAGCCGTACTTGGTCAAGGCGGAATGGCCGCACTGGCGCAGTACCACCCGGACCTAGGTCCTTTGACACATCTTCCAAGGCTTCCACAGTTCCGGCAGCACTGACGAAAAAGGCGGCGATTCCGAAGACTATTGCTTGGGTGAGGCGGCGCGGGTTCAACTGGCCCTCCCCCGACCAAGACATGGGGAAGCCCATCAGCGCAATGTCTCAAGCCGAACGAGAGATTATTGCACGAAAAAGGTATAGACTCTCATAGACTGAGTCAGATAAGGTGTACTATAAAATGCTCGTCTTGGATCCTCCATTTGTTCGAGCCCAGATGAGTTATATGAGCCTTTATATATCGTCCAGAACCCTTGTATTCAACCATCCCTCGGCAACGCAACGAGAAGCGTGCCACAGCCAGGAATTCGTCCGGAACTTTTGTTGGCAGCTTGAATCTAACTGCCTAAGTGATCAGAGTGTTGGGAAAGGGCTGCAAATGGCCCAGAAGACATTGAATTATCGTTGAAAAGAGGGCACCTGATGCCCCTACAGCTACGCAGTCTGTATCATGCATGAGCTCATTGTAGCTTTCAAAACCTTGAGATAGGCAAGTTTCCACGAATCGAACGCAATGATACGTTGCATCATCAGGCGGGTGTTGATCACTGACGTGCCATCTTCTGATGCTCACCTGCATTACCCGGAGCCAAGGGCGGGGTAATCGAAGATTTCATGGAGAAGATACTTTCTTAAGGATATCTGGTACCGTGGGTCAATTGCTCCCCAGGATCCAAGGTACAATAGCTTGTGCTGGTTGGCTCGAGTAGAAGAACCCTGCTCATGCAGGCAGATCAGAAGATTGACATCAAGGTCTGTAAGTTTTGCGGAGCTCGGAGAATTAACGATGGCGGCACTGAGATGGGAGGCTTACAAGTATTTCGGACCAAAGTCTGGGTGAATCGGCGGAATGGAAAGTAGCGTCCCTATCGCTGAAAACAGAGCCTCTTTACTCGTCCGAGGCGCAATGCCCGTCATATCTTGGCTGAGCTCTGGCGTCCCTCTAAAGGTCCGAAACTTCGGTCATAGGAGTTTTTTTCAAGATGCCTTTCCCCGATGCCGACGGACCCGAGCATTCGGCAGTATTGGGGCGAGATCGCCGTTCGCTCAAGGAGATGACGGAATGGTATGCGAGGGATAGATGAAACGGACAAAATTAGCCCGATGAGCGAAGGGTGCAGGCAATCTTTCAATGTTGCATTCGATCATATCTCGTGTATGCGTTGACTAAGCTAGGCGCAAAGAACCCAGGGATTGTTTAATATACTTCATTCCTCGTTTGTTTCTTTGACACAATATTGGATTTCCTTTTGCAAGCCGGGTTGTAGCCCGAGCCCAGTTTTGACAACATTGGCCGAGTAAAACGCACTCTTTCGAATACTTTGGAATCGACTAATGAGTGTTGATTGTCTCTTCGTGACTGGATGAAAGTTTGGTTTTGCTTCACTTATTTACATGTAGTTTCGCCAAAATGGCCCAGGATTGAGGGGCAAGGCGAGAAGCTTGCAGACCTTGTGAAGTCAACTGCCAACTTGGCATTGTCATTGATTGGCCACCGCAAAGAACGTCAACTGGCTAAAATGACTGAACCAGGGCGCTGTAATTGGGTCAATATACAAAAGGAGCTGATATCTGCAAAAGGAGTGTTAGTTTCCAAGCAGCAGAGCGTATGTTAGAGGGAGACTTTTCGATCACGCTCTCATAATATTAGGAGCTGAGGAGCATCTTCGACATTCCTTCCAGTATAGACATGTATGATGTTACTCTAGGTATGTCGACTAACTTGTCAGCTGCTTCCGTGGTTGAGGGTTCGAAATTTCTTCCTAATTCAATATCTACTGATTGCAGGTGGCTCAAGGAAGTAGGATCACATACTGCAGACAGCCAAAGTGACCGGAAATTAACCTGCAGTACTGCTTTTCTTTTTCTAAGAGTTTACCATCTGACCAGAAGACAGAGACGCGGCTCTCTTTCGTCACAGCCAACACCTTCAGTTGGAGCTGCAGTCGTCTAGTGCTATTCCAAGCCTAGAGCATATTGTTCTTCTCAACCTCATCCTGACGGGACATGTGCTAAAGCATTTTTGAGAAGTGTGAAAAGTCATGGACTTGTGTGGTTAAGCACACAGTAACGTCCTGTTTTGGTGAAAAAGACTCGTCTTGAGAGATTCCAGAAACTCATAGGGCGAACTAGCAGTCTATTCGTCTATGAATCCATGGGCTGTTCTATGTGCTAGGAAATCTTAAATGATACGAGAAAGCGTGAAGTATCCACACTGCAACATGGACGATGAACCAGAACTTGGTAGTCAGTCTGCTACTGGAAGAAACTCTACAACGAGGTAATTTGAATATTTGATCAAGTTGGGTACAGGAAAATTCGAATGCCGGTCCCTATTTTATCATGTCCAGGGCTTTCAGTGAGGCACTGTTGCTTTGGCACAAACAATCTAGATTCACCGGTTTCGGCCAGATTTGGAATGGTTGACCGGACCTGCTCAACGATGGCATTACCGATGGGGATAAGCACCAGGATTTGGCATACCAATTGATGCATCCATAGTTGCCCGAGGACCCAAGTTCCACCGAGACCCCTGGTCTTCTATGTAATTGGGGCTAACCTATACTGCGACTGCGCTATACGCAGACGCTTAAAAACGAGGGCGAGCTTGCGGTTGCTCGTAGGGCAACGAGTGGTATTTACAGTACAGAGTAGAGCAGGATGACTATGAGCTACTGAGCCAATAACAGCAGCATTAAACCCATGCCATTGAGCTGCCCGTTGGGGATAAGGAATCGCTGGAAGTGGCAACGTGGCAACGTGCCTGCTGTAGTAAAGTGGCCCTGGCTTGGCATTCTCGCGGAGAGAATGCATTCCGAGCCGCCATCATTGAGTGTTCCTGTAGGTAGCAGTGTGACAACGGAACACTCTTCCGCGGTCAATCAGCGAAGCAGAGAAGCTCTGCTACTCTGCTCCTCTGCGCCCCTGCCGATGGGCACGTGTGTACCGTGTATTTATATGTATGGACTGGCAGCCAGAGTAATCTGTAGACTACGTAGTGGCGCTGCGCTTTGTTCCGCTGGCTGGGCTCCCAAGAAGAGGCGACAAAAGATCCTGGAGCCGTTATGGAGCCGGCCTTGCCCAAAGAGGCATCTGGCTTCAATCCACGTTGCTACGGCGGCCACCAAGATTGGCAGCGGGCGTTGCAGTTCCAGCTCCAGCTCCAGCTCCAGTTCCAGCTCCAGCTCCAGGGCAAGGGCTTCGTCTGAGAAGTTTGGTCTGGTCTGGTCTGACTGGCTGGCCTTGCTGGCCAAGAACCAGCTGCGTTGCTGGTTGGAGAAAGTGTCAGTGGCAATCCAGCCGTGTCAGGTCAGTCCCCTCTGAGCTGTGTTTCCACTCGAGAATCGCCACTGGAGACGAGATTTTGTTACTGTACTGTCATCTGTAGTTCGCTGGATCTGCGCTAGATCGATTGACTTCTCGCCGATGCAATGGAGACGAAGCGCGTCTTCCCCGGACCTTGATAGTCCAGGGTGCCCCGAGCTCAATTGAGAGCTTATGCTTAATCGCCGTCAACTCCACCATTGGTTGATTACTCCGTAGGCCGGAGTACTCCGGCGGCGGTTTGTCCATCACATCATCTCTGAGACACGCAAATTGCGTGAAACCCAGCAGCTTGGACGAGGAACCAACCGAACAACAGGCATCGCCAGTTGGCTGCTCTGGTGCCTTGCTGACCCGATGCCAATCCTAGGCCGTTCTTGGCCCTCGGTGAGCTGCCAATGCTTTCTCGGCCCCCCTCCCCCCCAGCTCCCAGCTGTGAAGCCATCCCTGCCGGCATCCTCGCCGCCGTTGCGATAAGCTAGCTGCCAGTCAGACTCCCCACGTGCGTTCTTGGCGATGCTACCTGAATCCTCACCAATCGACAGAGCCCTGTTGATCCTCTCACGTTGTCGCGCGACCCCCCCCCGGAGGCCCAGAGGGGCGACCGGGTGTGATTGCGATAAAGTTGGCGACGATCCCCGTTGCTCTTCGGGGAATAGAGAGACTTGACAGCTCGTGCTTTGACTTTTTGCCTGCAACCTCGCAGCCTCCAGGAGCAGCAACAGGAACAGGAACACCATGAAGTCCTCCATCTCTCTGGCCGCGCTCGCGCTCGCGGGCTCCGTCGTCGCCGACGATGTGCTGTTCAGCAAGCGCCTGAGCAAGCGTGCCATTGATGACAATGGCAACTACAACATGTGTATGCGAACCCTGACCCCAATCCCCATTCTAGAGAGAGAACATCATCTCCCTCCCTCCCTCCTCTGGGTTGACCGACTGACCGACTGACCGACTGACCCTCGGCAGCCTTCTTCCACATCAACGACGTCCACGCCCACCTGGACGAGTTCAAGAAGTCGGGCACCGACTGCACCGACCCCAAGGCCGGCTGCTTTGGCGGCTACGCGCGCATCAAGACAAAGGTGGACGAGCTGCGCAAGGCGCACCCGGACAACCTGTGGCTCAACGCGGGCGACGAGTTCCAGGGCACGCTCTTCTACTCCTTCTACGGGCCCGAGAAGATTGCCGTGACGCTCAACGAGCTCAAGTTTGACGCCATGACGCTGGGCAACCACGAGTGGGACGGCGGCGACGAGGAGCTCGGCGCGTTCCTCGCCAACATCACCTTCCCCGTCGTCTCGTGCAACGTCAAGAGCGAGTACAAGCCGCTCAAGGACAAGATCAAGAACTACCAAATCTTCAAGGAGCACGACCTGGCCGTCATTGGCGTCACGACGGACACGACGCCCGGCATCGCCAACGTGGGCAAGCAGACAAAGTTCCTCGACCCCATCGAGGAGGTGCAAAAGTCCATCTGGGAGATCCGCAACAAGACCGACATCAGGCGCATCGTCGCCCTCACCCACGTCGGCTACGACGTCGACAAGGAGCTCGCCGCGCGGACCGAGGGCCTGTCCCTCATCATGGGCGGCCACAGCCACACCCTCCTCGGCGACATGGAAAACGCCCTCGGCAAGTACCCGACCATTGTCGAGAACGCAAAGGGCGACGAGGTCTTCATCGTCACCGCCTACCGCTGGGGCGAGTATCTCGGCCAGATCGACCTCACCTTTGACAAGGACGGCAAGGCGCTCGCCTACCACGGCGCCCCCATCCA
Source organism: Pseudonectria foliicola (assembly GCA_003693505.1). Taxonomy (NCBI): domain Eukaryota; kingdom Fungi; phylum Ascomycota; class Sordariomycetes; order Hypocreales; family Nectriaceae; genus Pseudonectria; species Pseudonectria foliicola. Next base: position 184,699 of record QUZD01000001.1, read on the forward strand.
CATGGACAACAAGACGGCCCTCGACCCGGCCCTCAACAAGACCATCAAGGCCTGGCGCGGCCCCTTTGAGAAGTTTGCCGCCGAGCAGGTCGGCACCTCGGACGAGGTGCTCGATCAGGAAAAGTGCCGCGGCGGCGACTGTCTGCTCGGCCAGGTCATGTCCGACGCCATGCTCGAGTACCGCGTCAACGCGACAAAGGGTACCAAGGATCCCGCGGCCGACTTTGCCATTGTCAACTCGGGCGGTGTTCGCGCCACCATCAACAAGGGCAAGATTACCCGCGGCGACGTGCTCAACTCGTTCCCCTTTGGCAACGCCATTGTCGAGCTCGAGATGACCGGGTCCAAGGCCCGTGGAATCATCGAGGACGCCGTCTCGCGTTTCAACCAGAAGACCAAGAAGCCCGTCACCTCGTGGTTCCAGGTGTCCAAGGGCGTCAAGATTGCCTACAACCCCAACAACAACAACGGCTCCAAGCTCATCAGCTTCACCATCGACGGCAAGGAGGTCGAGGGCGACCGCAAGTACCGCGTCGTCACGCTCGACTTCATCGCCGGCGGCGGCGACAACATCATGGAGAAGACGACTGACCTGGCCACTCTCGACACCCAGGACGAGGTGCTCATCGGGTACCTCAAGGCCCACAACCCCGTCACTGCCAAGCTCGAGGAGCGTGTCGTCACCACCGACGAGAAGTCGCCCAAGGCTGGCGGCGAGAAGAGCTCCGGCGACGGCAAGGGTGCCGAGGGCGACAAGGCCAAGGGCGACAAGGAGGGTGCTGCCGCTACTGTTGGCGCCTCCATCGCTGCCCTTGCTATGGGCATGGTCGTGGCCGTGGCCCTGATGTAAAAGAGGAGGCACGGCTGAGCCGGTTGAGACGATAGATTGCTATAGAAGAAGCCTTGGATCAAAATCATGTAATCATACAGTTGCACTTCACTTGCCACCGCCAATGACCCAGTGCCACACAATGTCACATTAGTGCTACGTCTGTCCTCCATGAACATGGTTGGCCATTGAGTATACTCACGAGTCGAAGAAATGGCATGGATAGGATTCGAGCTGGAATTGACAGGCAAAGAGTAAACAACGCTTTAGATATCCGATGTATAGGATATCCACTAATCCGTCCCAGCCCTGCTACGTACATTCATTAACTAACATGTAACCAGACAGCCTCGTGCTCAGATTACGCATATAACTCTGCGATCGCTCAGTAAGTATATCGGAAGTCGGCCGAGGCATCGTCCTACCCTCCTGTCAGTTCTTTTCTGGGACGTCACTCACTTCCACCCTCGCACAAGAGTAGGCACTTACATCGTGAGCTTCGAGAATCCTCTCTCCGCGGTCAGCCATGGCATTCTGCCTCTTAAAGTCCCACGCGCAGATGGTCACCAGGATAATGTTGAGCAGCGCACAAGCAATGCACGCCCAGATGCCCGGCTTGTAGCCCGTCGCCGCATCCTGCTCGCGGAAGACGAGGCTGCCCGCGATGCCGCCGATGCCGCCGAAGCCGACAAGCGTCGCGCTGCAAAAGGCTCGCTTCCATTGGCCGCGGACGTTGTTGGCCTGGAACGCCATGGCGGCCGGGATGTTGGCGTTGGCGCCGGCGGTGACGAGGAAGACGCCAAAGTAGCGGACGCTCGCGCTCTTGGCCCAGCCCATGATGGGCAGGCCGATGAGGGCGAGCAGCATGTTGAAGACGATGATGGGTCCTCGGACTCGCTTGCGGTCACCGACCCAGGCGCCGGCGAACATGACGAGGCCGGCAAAGGCGTAGGGGGGCGCAACCATGCACTGGGCCTTGGCGACGGAGAAGCGCATGTTCTTGAGCAGGATGATGGGCAGCGTGTAGGCGAGGGCGTAGCTCTGGGTGGTTGAGGCGAAGAAGATGAGGGCGTAGGCCCAGATCTTCCAGTCGGCTCCGGCGCGGAGGAAGCTGGGCAGGTGGAACTTGGGCACGACCGAGTCGCCGCGGTCGCGGTTGATGCGGGCAACGACCCAGTCTCGCTCGCGCTGGCCGAGAAACGACCACGTCTTGCGCTTCGAGTCGGGGAAGTCGACGAGCAGCCAGTAGCCGCCGATGCCCAGCGCGCAGGTGAGGACGCCCTCGATGATGAAGATCCAGCGCCAGCCGGTGAGGCCCTCGCGGCCATTGAGTTGCATGAGCTGGAGAGTGTTAGTATCGTGGTGGCGATACAAAGGGCCCGGATGGTGCGATATGAGCTCGTATGGTACGACTTGAAAGGAGGTGGATGAGTGGGAGGCAGAGGAAGACATACTCCATAAGCAAGAATGCCAGAAAAGGCAGAGGCAACACACCCAAGAAGGTAAAAGACGGAATACCTCTTGCCGACCTCGACTACACGACAACACAAGTCAACAACGGCGCCACAGTCCAGCAGGCGTCCATCACTTACATCGCGTATACCAGGTGCTCAGCAGGTACACACAGCTGGGGAAGAAGCCCGCCTCGAAGAAACCCAGCACGACCCGCATGCCCGCGAGCTGGCCCAGGTTCTTGACGAAGCCCATGCCGATCATGGCACCGCCCCAGCAGAGCGTAATGGCCGCGAGGTGCAGGCGCGGACCGAGCTTTCGAATGAGGATCGTCGACGGGGGCTGGAAGATGATGTAGGGGATAAAGAAGACGAGATTGGCAATGTTCTGCACTGCTCATCAGCCCATACGAACTCAACAAGCAAGGACAAGAAGAGAGAGAGAGAGAGGGCCAAAACCATACGTAGTCGAATTTCTGGAGCCGCAGCTCGGCGCTCATGCCCGCAATGTTGGCCGCGCTCATGTTGGTCCGGTCCATGAGACTGACGCAGTACATGGCGCCCACGGTCACGACGAGTCGACGATCGATGCGCCGGATAATCTTGCGCTGCTCCTCTGGCGAGAAGCCAAAGTCGACATCCGACTCGGAGCCGGTGCGCTTGTCAATGTGCGAGATCTCGGCCTCGTCGAGGCCCGGGTCCGCCTTGGGGTGGTTGTGCTTCTCCATGGCGACGCGTCGTTTGGTCCGGTCTGGGAGGGTATAATGTAAAGTCTTTGAGTCTTGTCCAGGATATAATCGCGGGTGCCTGGCGGGATATATTCTTCTTGTTCTCGTCGTCCGCTCCTCGGCTACGGATCCAAGCCCCAGGAGTCCTCGATCAGCGGCAGTGTAGGACACGGGCGGTTATACGAACAGCCTGGGATACACAGCAGCAACTCAAATGGATTGGAAGCAGTGCAATGCAATGCAAAGAGGGGGGATCAGAGTCGGACAGGATCGTGTTGCACCGCAAGCTGAACCCTTACACCGTCTTATTGTGGTTGACGGCGCTTTCTTGTTGCTCTCCTGTTTCCTCTGGTTTTCTCTTTCTCTGTATGTGTGCGTGTGTGTGTGTTTCTCTCTATTATCTCTCTCTCCTCCTTTTCGGTTCACCACCCCCCAGTCCTTATATCCTCGTCGCCATGCGTCATTCCATCCAGCAAAGCTCCCGGGATTCGCGAGACGCCCCAATCACCCCCCTCTGATTGATGAGAGAGATGCCTCGGGTGGCGGTCCTGGCGAACCACCCCCTTGCAAGTTACATGCTCACGGCAACTCCACTCCACCACGCTTGGTGACGCCTGGTGATGATCCCCCATGGTGTGTCCACTCAGGCCACTGTCCCTCTAGCAGCATTTCCCCCGCATTCCCTCCCTCCTGTTTGGTCTGGGGATAGATGGCCAATCGACCCAAAGAGTCGATACCCTTGCGGGGTAGCTTGGCACTCTGCGGCCTCACCTGTGTGGTTCTGGGGGTCTGAAGGGGGTGACGTTTCCCGTTTCGGTGTTGGATTGCGATTCGAGACAGGCAAAGTATCAACCGCCGCGCGGTCGATTTCATCCACGACTTGGTGCCAGCCCCGTTACAAGCCTCGGCCGTGGAATCCTCGTAGTTCCGCTGAGTACGTCGTAAGAATCCTTGGCGGCGTCGAGAGGCGTATGTTCTCGCAGCCCTTCTACAGCCCATAGTCTCAATCCTCTACTCGTTCAAGCAACAACCCAGAGTGAAAGGCGTCCCCCCCCCCCCCCCCTGGAGAGGAGAGGGCTTGTATTGGCGTCCTGTAATCTGTAGAATCGGCTAGCACGCCGTCTGTTGGAGGGACGGCAGATGGTACTTCTTGGCACGGCGGAAAGGGAGAGTGACGGTGAGCAATGAGAGGGCGTCCAGCAGATATGCTGTGTCATGTCGAGCAGCAGGACACTTGCCCTCCATGTAGCACAGGGCTGAAGCCAGGCGAGGACGGCAATTACAATAGACCCGAGCGTAGACTTGAAGTGCGGTCAACTCTGTCTTTNNGATGTTCATGGCTGGTGTTCAAGACGGCACTCAGTGCGTTGAGTGGGTGCTCATCCATCGCGGTCTCATCTCACCACCGGCATGTCAACCGCAACTCATCCTCAGTTGCTATTGAAACCATCACCATTTGACAAATCGCCAACTCTTCTTGCTCGACACAGCTGCCCACGAAAAAAAGCATAAGCGAAGCCACGCGACGCCACCGCCCAACGGTGAGCCCAAACAGCGTCCATCCCAATTATCCCAATATCCCAAGACATCATCATGTGCGGTGCTAAAACGCGGCACATTACTGGCCCCATCCAACGACCTTCTTCCTTGGCTCTAGTCGTGTTCGCTACCCCAGACTTTCCCCAGGAGCTCATACGCCTGACAAGGACTAGCGCAAGGGAGGGCCACCCTTAATGCTTCGTTCATCCAACTCTATCTCGCCCAGAGGG
>QUZD01000001.1:196361-256774 GCA_003693505.1 Pseudonectria foliicola
ATGGCAGCATGGCAGCATGGCTCGTGGCTGGCGGGTGAAACAAGCCCAGGGCAGAGGAATGCAGATGCTGGTCTGCCGTATGGATTCGGAGGATCGCCAAATACCAAGCACCCAGAGCATATACCAAGCCCGCCGAGGCTGAGTAGCGTCCGCCTAGGTTGTAAGCCCGACATTAGCTGGCTCCGCCCGTCATCTCGTCCCTCCTGGTCGGCGCTTCCTTGCCGCCGCCGGTGTCATTTCTGTGTTCGTCTGCCAGTGTGCCCGTGTGCCAGTGCGCCAGTGCGCCAGTCAGTCCTGTCAGTCCCGTCAGTCCTGTCTGTCAGTCAGCCCAGCTATAATTATCCAGCTGCCAAGCCCCCCCCCTGTCTTGTCCGCCCTTGATCTTGTCGATTGCTAGAACGTATCATTTGTTGCATCTCGTCGTTGTTGTCGCTTCTTGATTCTTTCATCATCGTCGTCTCCTCCTCCTCCTCCTCCTCCTCTCTCTCCCTACCTCTGCTGTCCGCCCTGCAATATCACCTGACCGGCAATTTTCCACATCGCAGTACCAGCCACGACTACGACCACGACCACGACCACGACCACGACCGCAACCACTTGCTTACAGAAAGAAGAGAGAGGCCAATTCTCCCCCGGGACCATCATGGCGCCCTCCTCGTCCTCGTCCTCGTCATCATCCCTCAGTCTCCCGTCCCGCCTGGCACTGCTGCTGCTGGCAGCTACGGGAGCTGCTGGAGCCGCTGTTTCACCTGGTGCGCCCCCCTTCCCCTAGCGTCTCTCGTCCATTGTCCATCGTCTCTCGTCTCTCGTCTCTCGTCGTCCTCACCACCTCATATGAGAAACTAACCCTCGCGCAGACGCAGACTTCTCCCGCGCTCTCGCCCTCCGCGGCACCCCCCAGGCCCCCGACGGCTACGCGCCCCGGCACGTCCCGTGTCCGCGCGAGAAGCCCGCGATCCGTAATGGCACCTCCATCTCCCCGCAGGAGCGCGAGTGGCTGCAGAAGCGTCGCAACGAGACCATCCCGCACATCCGCAAGCTGCTAAAGCGCTTCAACATCCCCGGCTTCGACAGCGACGAGTACCTGCGCAGCGTCGACTCCGACCCGACGGCCCTGCCCAACATTGGCCTCGCCGTCTCCGGCGGCGGCTACCGCGCCATGCTGTGCGGCGCCGGCGCCGTCGCCGCCTGGGACGACCGCACCGACGGCAGCACCAAGGACGGCAACCTCGGCGGCCTGCTCCAGAGCGCCACCTACCTGTCCGGCCTCTCCGGCGGCGGCTGGCTCGTCGGCAGTCTCTCCATGAACAACTTCACCTCGGTCCAGGAGAGCGTCGCCTACCCCGGCATCTGGCAGCTCAACAAGTCCATCTTCGACGGCCCCTCCCAGTACAGCCTGCTCGGCTACTACAACGACCTCTTCGACACCGTCCTCAGCAAAAAGGGCGAGGGCTACGAGACGTCCCTCACCGACTACTGGGGCCGCATGCTCTCCTACCAGCTCATCAACGCCACCAAGGGCGGCCCCGCCTACACCTTCTCCTCCATCGCCGACGACCCCGACTTCAAGGCTGGCAAGGTGCCCATGCCCGTCATCATCGCCGACGGCCGCGCCCCCGGCGAGAAGATCATCCCCCTCAACACGACAAACTTCGAGTTCAACCCCTGGGAGATGGGCTCCTTCGATCTCGCCCTCCACGGCTTCGCGCCCCTGCGCTACGTCGGCTCCGAGTTTGACAGCGGCGAGATCCCCGAGGGCAAGCGCTGCGTCCGTGGCTTCGACAACGCCGGCTTCGTCATGGGCACCTCGAGCTCCCTCTTCAACCAGATTGTCATGCGCCTCAACCAGAAGAACAGCCCCTACGTGCCCCAGGACATCCCCAAATTCATCGTCGACGCCGTCATTGACGTACTCAAGGCTCTCGGCGACGAGAACAACGACATTGCCGACTGGACCCCCAACCCCTTCTACAAGTGGAACAAGGAGGAGAACCTCAGCGCAAACTCCCCCCGCCTCACCCTCGTCGACGGCGGAGAGGACAACCAGAACATCCCCTACGCGCCCCATCTCTACCGCGAGCGCAAGGTCGACGTCGTCTTCTCCTTCGACTCCTCCGCCGACACCGACCAGAACTGGCCCGACGGCGCCTCTGCCATTGCCACCTACGAGCGCTCCACCATCGACTTCTCCGACGGCCAGAGCTTCCCCCCGGTGCCCGACAAGAACACATTCCGCAACCTCGGCCTCAACACCCGTCCGACCTTTTTCGGCTGCAACGCCACCAATAACACCGAGGCCTCTCCGCTCATCGTCTACATCCCCAACTACCCCTATGTCTTCCACTCCAACATCAGCACCTTCCAGATGAAGATTGAGTCCGACGAGCTCTCCGCCATCATCGAGAACGGCTACGCCGTCGCCACCCAGCTCAACTCCACCCGCGACCCCGACTGGCCCATCTGCGTCGGATGCGCCATGCTCTCCCGCAGCTTCGACCGCACAAACGCCACCATCCCCGCAAAGTGCCGCGAGTGCTTCCAGAACTACTGCTGGAACGGCACCCTCGATACCAGGGAGCCGGCTCCCTACAACCCTCAGTTCATCGGCACCCAGATCAAGATTGAGACCAGCGACGCCTTCCCCCGCTTCCCTGCTCTCTCGGCTGTCCTCACCACGGCCATTGCCGCTGCTGTCGGCCTGACCATGCTCTAATTTTACCCCTTTTTTGTGCCATTTTCGTCTTCTCATATTCCCTAGCTTATCTTACCATCTTCTCGACGTCTGGATACTTATGAATTGGGTCAGGAGTTGGAGAATCTCACTTTGGCTTCATTTGGCTTGTAGACACCTATCTCTCTTGGTGCACCTGACTTGGAAACCCCAAAACTGCAGGATAGCTCACAGCGGCCACGCTGCTTTTCCATCTATTCCCACATGTATATAATCATGTTGTCCTCGGCCTAAAATGAGGAGTGGGGGGGAGGCGAGACTGTAGCCAGTGGGCGACATGCACCTCTTGATAGCACCGGCATTAGCATACCTGAAATACATTGTTCAATCTACTTTTTGGCCCCGTCATGATTTGTCCCTCCTGATGGAAGACAACATGCCCTCAACTCATGCCTTAGAACCGATGATGCTCATCACGTGCGTACAGGCTCGCAGGTCCTCCAGATATATATATATATATACATGCTGCAGCCCATATGCCTCCAGTCATCTCAGACAGAAAACCGGCGGATGCCGCCGCCTAGGGCCGAACGCGAGCGGCCCGGATCCGATCGGCCGGAGCGTGAAACCAGGCCCCGGTCTGCGCCCAAGTTCTGGTCCGAACCCGAGCTCTGGTATGAGGCCGAGGCCGAGTATTGGTACGAGCCCGAGCCCGAGCCCGAGCCTGGGCCTAAACTGTCTGGCTCCAACTCAACGGGTTTCCTATATCCATGTTCCCGCAGCATAATGCCACCGTTATCATCAGTCTCGTAGAACTCGTTGAGCATGGCGTCTATCTCCATCGCGATGCCCAATGTCCACGAGTAAGTATTGAGTCCCTTGTCGAACGGGTCCCACATCCGCCACATCTCCTCGACAATGGTCAGTATCGTGGCGCCAATGACCGAAATGACAACGATGGAAAAGAGAGTCATCAAGGAAGGGACCTGGATCCCTTCGATTGGTCGAGTACTGTTCACAATCATGTCGCAGTTGAGCGGAGGAATGGCAACTGCAATGAGTCGGGCAGACAGGTCGACCACCCACAGAAATGCAATCGGCACAATGTCTGGCAATGCAAAGACGGTGCACTCGCGCCCGGCGAATGCCATCATCTCAACATTTTCATCTAGTACAGCTCGTCAGTCATCCACCATTGCCCACGCCTCTAAGAGCACGTACAAGCAGCGCCACCTCCGGGGCCCATGGCTCCCAGCTCACCCAGATTACTTAGATGATTTCGGAGGTTGTAGATAATCTGTTGTGGCAGTAGAGAGGGAGCGCGCATCTTCATGCGCTGCCTATCAAACTCTCGCTCCAGCTGCAAGGAGAAGATCTCAAAGAAGTAGTCGATGGTGGCAGGTCCTCTGTGATGATCATGTCGGGGAAACCTTGCGGCCTCTTCGTCTTCCACATCGGTGCCTTGTAGGTGCATCAAGGCCAAAGCAGCTTCACGGCAATAACTCGTAACGGCTGGCTCGCAATTATTCCCCCTCATCTGCTGAATCAACGCCACAGGATACGCTGTCGTCAGGGCTATGCATTCACTTGCAAGGGTCAGCGTCTTTCAGGCGTTCCAACGCAACCAGCTTACATACTAGATAATCAACTCCAAAGGTATATTGTTATGGGCCATCGAAACTGGCGTGCCGGATGACTTAAGAAGAGCTTGCACCAAAGTAGTGCTTGTCTGCCGAACACGCTCCATTCTCTCTCGCGCTGCTCTCATGCTGATTGCGGCTTGTCAGCATCGTTGGTTGAAATGTAGAAGACTCTTCTCCATACCCAAAGTGACCCTGTGCCAACAGAAAACAAGCACCAATGGTGAGAAAGCCGTAGGCATATGTTAGGATTCGCCCTCCGGGCATGTCGTAGTTGGCAGTCGTGTCCGTTGCGACTTCTCCTTCAAGCCCCGAGTCACTGGTTGTGGGCAAACTACTCAAAGGCTGGGCTTGTGATCCGCATGGCATGCCCATCCGGTTGTGAGAGAGGGATATGAAGAGAGAGTAGATGCAGAAGAGCACAAGGCGCCAGCAGAAAGAGAGTAACAGAGACGAGCTGCGGATTCCGTACCCAATCGAGCCGCAGTCTGGTGGATTATGTATCTTCTTGTCCAGTGCCGAACCAAATAGGATTAAACGGATCCATGAGAATGGATGGAATCCTTTTCGGAAGACCCTCCCTGAGTAAGCTGCCTCCAAGTCAACGCTGCCTAGGCGGCTTGACGATTGTTGGCCTGAACGCGATGGACCTGTCTGGTCTTGAAAAGAGTCATTTGTCTGGCTCTGCCTTTCTACATTATCGTCCCAGTTGGGGTAGTTCCAACAGATGGCAGTTGATGTCAGGTGGTTCTCGGGATCGAGGTCGATGTGAAAAGATTTGCGAGACGAGGATTCGGCTGACCTTTGAGACGAGTACGTTGAGGCGCGGAAGACTTCGCAGTATCCAGGGTCGCTATTGTGCTGAGGGTTGAGATGGCGAGATCTTGCTTGGGACATTTTGCGGCGAATTGAGATTGACGATGGTTGAAAGAGTTCCTCAGAGAGTTTTCCAAGTATCGTGGTCTGGTGATTAAGGTCACCTCACACAATGGCAGGAGGCGGCCAACGTTAGCGAGGCAAGAGCCGCCCAGACTGACTCGGGATCTCTGACATGTCCTTTTATTCTTCACTTGACCAAGCATAAGTACAACAGATAGGTCCTGCGCTACACTTACGGGGACCATTTACCTAGTAGTTTTGGTCCAGGGTCATCGTACCGCCATTCCAAACCCTCTAATTAGATGGAAACATCTCGCTGCGTCTTTGCACTCTCCACTGCAGCCTCGATGATGCGCAGCACATCCCGGGCTTCAGTCGCCTTGACCGGCACATCCTCCTCCTTTCCAGTCTCGAGCGCCTTGGCCAGTCCGGCGTAGAAGGCCTTGTAAGTCAGAGGATCGTCTACGGGCGCCTTCTCCTCCTTGGGCTTGCCATCAGCGCCCAGAACCGTCAGTCGGTAGCTGGCAGCAGGCTCCTTGCCAAACTCGGGGTTCGTCGTCTTCATGCCGCCCTTGAGCTGGTCCTCTTGAGTGTCGAGACCGACCTTGCGGAAGCTTCCCTTGGTACCGCGCATCCAGAAGCGAGGCTGCTCCAACTCGATGCTCATGACGCTGTTGCGGACGTGCACCAGCAGGCCCTGGGGGTACTTGAGGTCGATCTGGATACTATCCGGGCACTCGAGGTCCTCGGCCCCCGTGCGCTGGTTCAACAGCCGGCCGTGAACAGACGTAGGCATTCCAAAGAGGATGTAGACCTGGTCGAGGAGGTGGGTGCCCAGATCAAAGATGCTGCTGCCACCCTCGGCAAGCTTCAGGCTGGCTTTCCAGCTGGCTCGCGCGCTGGGGCTGTAGCGGTCAAAGTGAGTGTGGAACTCGGCCAAGCGGCCCAGGGTGCCCTCTGAGACGAGGCGCTGCACGGTGAGGAAGTCGTTGTCCCAGCGGCGGTTCTGGTAGACAAAGAGCAGTCGCTGGTTCTCCCGGGCAATGGAGATGAGCTTGTCGGCCTGGGCCGAGGAGGGCACAAACGGCTTCTCAGTCAGGACGTGCTTCTTGGCTTCAAGGGCTGCCTTGGTCTGGTCAAAGTGCAGCGAGGGAGGGGTGCCAAGAACGACGAGATCGACCTCTGGGTCGGCCAGCAAATCCTTGTAGTCGGTGAAGTGCTTGATGTCGGGGTAGTCATTGGGGGCCGAGTCACCCTCCTTGGGCGTGCGTTGGACGATGCTGTGCAGCTTCAACCGGGGAGTCTCGCCAATAAAGGGGATGTGAAAGACCTTGGCGGAGAGGCTGATGGATGGGTGTGTTAGATGGCGATTTCGGCACTCGTTGGATACTGGTGGATGGACACATACCCGTAGCCCACGACGCCCACGTTGAAAGTCTTTGCGGCCATTTTGTCCAGAAGACGATAAAGTGATGAAGAGTAATGAAGGGTGAGAGGTGAGAAGTGAAAAGCGACACAACCTGATGAAGACAAGTGAGCTGATGTGAGTACAGTACAGTATAAAGACAACTCTGTCAGACTGAAAAGGTGAGAACGAAGCCCGGATTCACCTCGGCGATATTGCTAAGCAGATCCGCTCATGATGAGCTCTGCCCCATGAGCGGGGGAAGCGAATGAACATGACAGCGGGGCTCACGCCAGCTAGCGCTACGAAACGCCATCATCCCATCATCTTGGTTGGGGAAGAGGGCGAATAGGGCCAGCCCCCGCTGCAATTAGATTGGAGTGACGATGGGGATCAGCCATCTCCGGTCGGGGAGCGACTTTTTCGGTGCGGGGATGCCCATCATGAGGAGAAGCTTATGAGGACGGGAAAGGTGGAAGGGATTCGTGTCATGCAACTGTATCATGCTTGACAGATAGGTACCTAGGTAGGCATAGATGGCAACTGGGATGTCACGTTTCTGCGTTTCCATACAAGGCTCCGTCTCTCTTGCAGAACCATTCTCTTAGAACAGTTCTCTTGGACCAGTTCCAACAGAACATGAGAAGAATTACGTCAACAGCAATAGAGTACGGCAGAGACCCGGGCGGCCGCCGGCCAAGTGGGGCCGCCCTTCGCACATTCTTTCAGACACATTTGCCGGGTGAGTCAACGTGACGAGGCCGGAACGAGGCCACCATGATTACCAATTGGCCTTCTACGGCCGAGTTTTGCTCGTATACGGATTACGTTGCAATGTCATGTTGAAAGGATAGCTAGTCGCAGGGCATGACGCGGCAGACGCAGAGCCCGGCAGGGCTTTGGTATTCTTGAGTTTACATTACAAATTGCTCATCTCGGCGGGATGTTCTTGCCCAGAAATGACAGAGAGCCCCTTGAGACTTCGGAAGACTTTGCTCAAAGACAGTGTTTCCGCTTCTCATCTCATCCGACCCATACTGGCTTCCCTTCCGTACCTCGAGCAATTGGGGGTCCGGGTCAACTTGAGTGCAATACAAACACAGCGTTACCTCAAGTCCCGGAAACACGTGGCCTGGAAGCCTCGAGTTCAGGGACATGGACTGACTCCGGGTCTGTTGCATGAGGTCTTTGGAGAGTCAAATACAAAAGTTGAAGCCAAGAAAAAAAAAGATCCTCGAAACAACACCTAGGGCGGACACCTTGAGCAGGGCATAGTTGCGAAGCGGGAGCAGAGTCAACCTACCAACTTACCATCCGTAGCATGACATCAAATCGAGATCCAGGTCAGTAGTAGTATAAAAGGCCTGTCTATGTTATATCGAGTTTCCTGTTTCCCAAGTACATGGCACCGACCCTTTACTTATTTAAAATCTCGCATACCTATGCACCCTTACTGTTGTGGTAGATCCTCACAAGTCGGGCAGACCAACGTCACCATGTTCAAGACAATTGAAGGTACACTGATGCCTTTCGTTGCCAACGGGGTCCCAGTAGTAACCTCTGCTTCACCCCTAGACGGCTTCTTCAACCAGTCAATGCTTGATTTGACAGAGTGGAAAACTGTTGCATGTGCTTGACTGCAAACCCCAGCATTGCTGTTGAGCTGCAGGTGTATTGCTTGACAACGTGACAGGCAATGGGCTTGTAGGGTAGTATTCCTCAATTTAGAGATTTTTGCTGTTCTATAGAATGCATGGCTATATGCAGCTTGCCCCAAAGCAACGTCATGTCAAGGGGGGAGAAGTCGAGTTGTAATGATATCACTAGGTTTCTTAACTAGGCATTCTCCAAGTTTCTGCTCTAGACCTTCTGTTCGACAATTCTCACAGGAACAGAGTGTGTATAGTTGCATTTTCGATGCGGACGATTTTGCCACGTAGTGTCGTATTACTATAGCAGTGCAGGTCAACCACAAGACAACACCAGTTTAGGGATGTGACGTACCCCAGTGATATATACGATGATCTGGGGGAGTTCCGCATTGCTCCAGTACCAGGCATGGATCAATTGACCAAGGGTAGAGAGGGTATGCATGGATTCTTGGGTACATTTTCGCCGTCGCATACCAACAAAGTTGAGCGATTCCCTCTACAGCCTACACTATGCAACTCGCTCACCCAACTCTGGACATGCTCTCAGCTAGAGACTCCTGCTTATGACTCAGAGAATTACACACTTGACACAAAATAGCACCAAGAGGGTATACGAGACTCAAGATGCACGCTGGGACCTTGTTCTTGTTCCTCTTGGCAACGGTTCGTACAGCCCCCCAGGTCCCAACCACCTGCAGCACACCACCACATCAACGAGCGACCACCAAGACGCACGTCATGATGCTACCAAGTCCTGCAGAGTAACGCAACGGAAATTACTACTGGGCAGCTGGCTGCATAGCTGGGCGACGCCTTCCAGAACCTCCACACCATCGCTTGCTTGCAGAAGATCGAGTCTGCCATACCATGTATGTATGTATGGCAGGCCAGCGTCAACGCCAATCCGACACTGAGAACCAAGTACGCTGGCGCAGCATGGAACTCGCTGGCTGTGGCCTTGCTTGGACCTTTCCTTGGGTCCTTGCTGACCCCCGGGGGCAGCGGAATGCGACGTCGACGGAGATAATCTCGCAGGCATGCGCCGATGGTCGGAGAAAGAAGGGGCCAACAAGCCGTTGAAGCCGACCAGAAGAAGCCAAGGCAAGGCGACCTTGGGAAAAGCTTGCTCGAGGCCCGTCATTACATTCGTAATGGCTGGCTAAGCAAGCTTCGAGCACTGGCCATCATGCCATATCGTCCCCATGCTCCCCTGCGTTTCCACCCATCTAACCAGATTGAACATGCATACATACCCTGATGTCAATCGGATTATTCAGGCCCTGTTTGATCAAAACAAGAGAACGGGGATCAGCAAGTCAGCAAGCAAGCATCGCAAATGTCTCCCTGCGGGGGATTGGCGGCTGGCATGTGAGGCAGCCCCAAGCAATTACCGTGAGCCTCGGCGTGGCACCGCTGCTACGACCAGAAGCAGAGAAGCAAGGCAGCAGCACAAACAGACTTTTCTGATGCCCACGGGCGATCCGACCCCTGCTTGGTGTGGAAGCCAGGATGTCTTGCCATGGGACGTGGAACTGGACTAGTTCGTGAGGCCTTTGCGGGGGAGGAGACGACATCGCCAGGCTAGAGCCCGAGGCGGTTTAGTCGCTCGCCTACAACCCCGGACTGGATCAGGACAAGACACACGGCAACGTCGGCTGGGGATGGGGAAGCTTGAGAAGATGCTGGGGGGGGGGGGGGGGNNTACTGTATGTATGTATGTATGTATGTACATACAGTAGCTCTGATGCAACGGCGCGTCGATCATGCTTCTCTCTCTCCATCTCGCTGCCCGTCTAGGCGCCTGGTTCCTGCGTCGCCGCGCAACCACGATCAAAAGGTCCCTCCCCCTTTGAGGTGTGGGAGTGTGCGTCAATTAGCTCCACGATGCTATTCCTCTATTCGGCTCGTCGGGCCTGGCTTATGTTGGGTACGGGCCAGTTGCAGCATGTGAGAGAGACGGCACAAACTGTTCACCTGTGTGTGTGGTTGGTATCTCGACTCTGGTGATGATGGATGAAGAAGATGGAGTAGCCAGAACTCGACGGCTGCCTTGCTGCTGTGTCTGCTTGTCTGATTTGTTTCTTACCGCCCAGGAAGAAACACAACGGCAATTGACCAAACCCCAGCTCCCTTGGACCGACTAACTACTCCAGACTATGAGGCCGGACTCCATCCAGCGAGCCACTTTTTCTCCATCAGAACCACCGACGCCATTCCCATCTCGCTCTCTCCACAAAGAGCATCGATCCTCTCTCGCCGGTATTGCATACAATAGTAATATGTACCGTACTATGGCACGTACATGGCAGATTGCAGGGCCGACTCGCTTCCACGATCTAGGCTCTTCGGCGTCACATGTCGTCCCAGCGGCTCCCCCTCGCCATGCTCGATCGGGAAGCTGTCTTCCTTCTCCCGCCCAGCGGCTAATTATGACACAGGTCGTCCATGGTGGCGATCTCCAGCTGCCAGGACTAGCTGCCAGGACTAGCTGGCCCGGCCTGGCTGCACCCAATCCGGAAGCCTACGCCGTCCTCCCCCCAGCTTCCAGCATCTTGAGAAACGGCATTGCCATGCCGGCTTGATGGAGCGGACTGTGCTATTGTACCAACTGCATCCAGTGGCAGGGATCTCTGGTCAAGGTACAGGTTACGAGGGCGAGGGACTAGAATAAACGACCCTCGACCTAATCTGCCCTCTGCAACCCCAGCCCAACACGCACACGACAGGGGTCTGATCAGATGCTCTTCTCCCCAGCCTTTTGCTCCTCTCCGCCACCCACTGGACGAGTCTGCACTAACAGCCGGCCATCTCCTGGAGCTAGCACAACTCTGTAATCTGTACGGAGTAGTCGATGCAAGGTCGCGGGTTGTCGCGTCGGCCATCCCAGCTACCATCTCCATAAGTAACTATATGGGGCATCCATGGCGTCCAACGGGGCCGGGGGTATCAAGTGTAGAGGTTGCAGCGTACGCATGTAGTAGTACGTAACTCGTATGTAGAGAACCAAATCGAGCTGTTGATGGCAGGGCTACCCTCTCCCTCTCTCTCTCTCATATTTCCAGCCTCCACTCATCGTGTATAAGAAGCACTTCCGTCCACCTCCTCAACTCGTTCTCTCCTCTGCTCTCTCTCCATCCACATTCGCTTCGCTGGAACTTTGCCTGTTGATTCTCGCTCTCCGGAAACAAGAAAAGTAAAAAAAGGAACACTCGTTACCTTCTTCTTCATCACCACCCCCAACCGCCAACATGAAGTACTCTTTCGTTGCCCTCGCCCTCGCCGCTGCCGCCAGCGCCCAGTCCCTCGGCGACCTCCCCAAGTGCGCCCAGCCCTGTCTGAGCGACGCCGTCAAGAGCGAGACGAGCTGCTCGGCCACCGACCTTGCCTGCATCTGCAAGGACTTCACTGCCATCCAGGGCGTTGCCACCAGCTGTGTCCTCGAGAAGTGCGGCTCCGACGTTGCCATCAGTGAGTCTTCCCCCTACAACTCCAAAACCTACCTACTCGTCAAGGTGTACAGCTTCACTAACACTCATCCCAGACGAGGTCATCCCTGCTGCCCGCAAGCTCTGCTCCGGCGCCGCCACCAAGCCTTCCTCGGCTGCTGAGTCGTCGGCTGCCACCTCCGAGGCCGAGGAGTCCACCTCCGCCCCGGCTACCAAGACGGAGACCATCCCCGAGGCCACCACCACCCTCGTTTCCAGCGTCGCCTCCTCTTCCGCTGCTGAGAAGCCCTCCACCACCGTTACTGCCACCAAGGGCACCCACACCGCCGTCGTCTCTGTCTCTACTCCCCACGCCGGCCACTCTACCCCCGGTGCCTCGCCCACCTCCGCCAAGCCTTCTTCTCCCGTCGTTACTGGCGCCGCTGCTGCTGCTGGCCCCATTGGCGGCCTGGCCATCCTGGCTGCCGGTCTCCTTGCTCTGTAAATGTCATCTTGCTCTCTTCAAGGAAGCACATGAGTGACGCTCGGAGTGAAATGAAGCCATCGAGGCTACGGCTCTGATGGCAGGGCTGGGTTGGGTACGATACTATATAGTACACCTAGATCTATGCATCTATCTGGTCTAGACAGGAATCTACTGTAGGATAATAACTAATGAGAAAACGCTTGAACATTCTGCTTTCCAACAAACTTCAACTGCAACTTCAGCCGCAAAAAAAAATGACCCGCCGCAAGTGTGCTCGTACATCACCAACACCAAACTCAATGCTCCGTAATATGAGCTGCTCCATACTGTAGCTACAGTACCATTGCTTCTTCTTGAACACACCACCACTATGCGGGGAGGCGCGCGATGTAACCTAGCCGCTCTCGCGCTAGGATGTCGCCGTGGTCGCCGTGGTCGCCTACCCACCGAGAGCAGGCAAGACAGGGTTTCCTCACCTTGCTTTTGTGGCGTTGGATACGAGGCCGTTGGTATGTTCTTTTGGTCCGATCGAGCATGCTGCATGCGACCCTAGAACGTCCAGATACCCACCGAGAGCTCTCTAGCTGCTGCTGTCTGCTCTCTCGACACCCTCAATCTCCTCAATCCACTCGATGACTTGGTCTGCCACTATCAGGCTGTTGGCTGTTCACTAGTTAGCAAAGGCCTTTTGGAATAGCCGTTGTATTCGATCCGGAACTTGCCTTTCTTCGTGCAAAACGAGTGAGGAAGGTTTCCCTTGTCCATGACGATCCTTGTGCGGCCTCCGCGCTCTTGTCGTCGAGCTATGAACTCGTCCCGTTCCTTGTTGGGCACCCAGTGGTCGTCGTTGCCGTAGAAGAAGAAGAACTTGGGGATCTTGTTACCGTTGCCACCTTGCTTCACACTCTCCTCCTCCTCCTCCTTGACAACTTCCACAACACCATCCACATCATCAGCACCCTCCCACATCCCATCTCCCCACACATCCTCCCGGATCCCCTCCAGCTCCGATACCGCAAACCACACGCTCTGCCTCACCCCGTGCCGGCTCTTCAGCCACCGCGCCGTCACCTCGGCCGCCCGGGCCTCCATCCCCAGCAGACGGGCCGCCAGCCACTGTAGCGCCCCGACCGGCACCAGCGCCACCAGCGCCGCTGCGGCGACGTGTACCGTCCGCTCCAGCGTGCCCGCCGGCAGCCGGGCCCGGATCGCCTCGGCCCGCAGTCCGCTCGGCGACCGCCCAATGTGCGTCACCGTCGGGAACAGCAGCATCCCGTGTCGGAGCTTGAGATGCGGAGCCCGGGCCTGCCCAGCTTGTCGACTCTGTGCGTGCCGATGGAAGATCTCTACTGCAATGTAGGCGCCCACTGAGTGGCCCATGAGAATGACAAAGTCGTACGGCCTGCCCTGCACCACCTCGTCGGCCCCCTTTCCCTGCTGCAATCCTACTCGCTTCGCCGCGACATCAGCGTAGATACCCTCAACCTGCCCATCCAGATCCCAAGGGTCCCTACTCTCTCCAGACGACTCATGTTCTTCATCGCTGTACCCCAGCAGGTTCCTACCGTAAACGTCGTATGCTGTCTCATCTTCGGCTTCTCCCAGGCGGTGTCGCACATGGGACAGAAAATCCGTGTAGTATTCAATGAGCCCAGGATTTCCACAGATGAAGTATAGAAGGGCGTGACGCTTTCTTTTGGCACCTTTACAGGACGCAAGTCTGACCTCACGCGCCATCTTTGGATATCTTGTTGCCAGCTCGTGGTTAAGGTATTCTGTCGGTTCACAAACATCCGCAGACTTTGGAGATTTCTAGAGCACCAAGGGATAATCGAGTTCGACTGTGTGTGATCAACATTTGCACTGTGTTCTGACTGCTTTTGAGTACCCTCAAATTAATACATCCCTTCAGCTGACTGATAGATGCACTTAAAGACATGATTCCGTATGACTCTATTGTTATAGGAAGACGATTTAAAGCTCTTCAGCACAATCTTGCACGCGAAAAAGAATAGTCAGTGAAGCAGAAATCTGCACTGTGATACCCTAAAGCGTCTCCCCAGATTCAATGCCTGTCTGTCTATTGTATATAATCAGAAGCTCTTCAATTTCCATATCCCAAATGAGTGGAGCAAATAATTTCGGCAAGCTTTCCACAAAGCTCTTTAAATCCGGCCGGCAGGAATGAATTGTTGTGACTGTTTAGTACATCAAAGAGCTTTCCGCGAGGTGAACGTTTCAAACCCACCCCGCGGGGAGCAATTGTTCAGAATGAGGCTTCTAATCTTTCAACGTACCCCACTCTTATACTTGACCAGGATTAGGAAAATGATACTTTGATTACTATGTGCTTGCATACCACTACCGTGTAGAGCGAATCAATCACCGGTTCCTCATCATCGGCTTCGTGACACTGCTCCGTCTTACCCAATCAAAGGGCGCCAATTCGTTTCAACATCAGTCATGACATGGACGGAACCCTTGCCCTAATGAGAGACTGCCACTACGTATGACCCTGAGCAATGCCATCGTCGCCGCTCTTACCTCAGCGTCCATCTCTTTGGTCTCACAGCTTCCACGTCTTCCGGACCTCGACTAGGCCAACCCCCTTCTTAGTGACAGTCGCCCATGTAGGCATATACTGCTTCAGCTCGCGCAACGCCGGGATAGTGCTTGGTTTATTGGCATCACTCCAGGCGCAGCTGACAGTTACATCCAAAGCCTCGGCCCGTTCGCCGAGGTCAAGTGATTCGATGAATGATCCGCCTCTGGAGATTTCAACCATGGACTCGTTCCCAGCTGTCGAAGATACTGATTCGTGGAGGTATAGAGTAACGTTCCATGGCACCAATCGATCGCGTCGCCAAAGTGCAACTTCATGAAAACCTGCACGCGGGACAACACCGAATCGCGAGTCTCTGGACACTCCGCCGTCGACAGCGAAGCCATGAATAGGACGTGCTGTTCTCAGATAGCAAATTCGTGTATCGAGCCCGTGGACCTGGATTTTTACCGAGTTCCCATCATTTTCCTGCAGCGTCTTAAACTTGATCAACTCATCAGGCCTCCTGTCCGTGACCAGGTTAGGGGGCATGGATGAGCCATCGAATTGGCAACTTTGAAGACCAGGACGAGAAGAGTCTGGAAGGCAAGAAATTTCTTGCCCGGAAGCACTCGGCAAGGAGCCTATGACCGCACGCGAATAATCTTCTACGCCGAGAAGAGTGATGGTGTTATTGCTGGCGTCAAGGTCAACCACCTGCTGAAAAAAGAATTTGAAGCGATGATTCTCTGAGAATGGGAAGGCAGCGAGGTTGTAGGTCAAGGTAAGAATGAAAACGCAAAAGACAAAGGCAGGAACGTGGTGCGTTACTCGATGTATGAAGGGCGTCAAGGGAAGTACGAGCAGGATGCTCAAGACACCCAGAGCAAGGATGGGCGTCAAGAGACTTCCGCCGTCTGTGCCCGTCATTCGGAGAGCAGTCATTCCCACAAGACCCAAGTTACCCAGGATGATGAGGGGGACCGGAGCTAGGAAGAGAAACTGGATGAACCAGGTCCAGGCTGGTAGGCGTCCGGACCAAGTCTGCTCGCGGGGGTAAGGCTGATAAGTCCGCATTCTAGGCGGCGAAGGGGCATTGTCCGGGGCAGCTCTTCGGTACGTGTCGGCAAACGACGTCGGGGCGTTGGAACCGTACCCTGGCTCACCAGTCCTAAGCGGCGTACGCTCGGTCGCAGCCTCCTCGTTGCCGTCGGCATCTTCAGCGTCATGATACTCGCTTTCGCGATACGTTGGAGTAGCATCTTCGCCAAGATTACTCGGGACGTCTCGGGCTTGGTGTGCGTCATGTAGCTGGAGAGCAAAATCGTGCTTTCCTTGCAGCCGGAGCTGCTCCACAAGTGATATGAGGAGGGAGACGAAGATTGCAGTTTGGAAGAAAGAGAAGAAATATAGGGCGGCAATGTGCATACGATCCTCTACCACTGCGCAGAACACTTGCACTACCCATCCCAGAATAAAAAGCCAAATATTGACAAATCCGCGATGGAGGGCGCTGGGTCGGACGAAGTTGGAGCCCCGCATGGCAAGCCAAAAAGCCAGGTAGGCAAGAGATAATGTCATAGCCCAACTATTTCATGTCAGTCAACTCTGATGGAAGCGGGAAGTTGAATGCGGAACAAGCGCCACTTACACCGAATAGCTGCTTCTGTAGACGATGAGTGGGTTGACCTTGGCCACCAGATAGACAAAGGCCACTACCACAACAGAAGTAAAAACGAAGGCTAGAGGAAATCGAAAGAAACCTTTCCAGCCCCCAAGCACCACTGGCTCATCGTTAATGTCGTGGTGCATCTTGATGTCCTTGGCGAAATAGTAGTGCTTGTCTTGTTGCATCAGTATGTAGCCAACGGCTAATAGAATGAGGGGAGCCGCGACAAGAAGTGTGAGTGACCAGGCAAATAGCCCCCTAAGCGCAAATGCAGCCCATGCGCTGCCGAACATGTCAAACCAGACACCATCAGTTCCTTTCCCATTTTGAACGAGATTCTTGTTTCCGTCAGCACGAGGGCCATTGAAACTAGTGCCAGTGGTTTGGGCTAGCCTCTCCGTCGTGGCTAGAGCGGCCGAGAGCATGTGCCATATGCTATTAACAGAAGTATGGCGAGTGTCGTCGTCCTCAGTATGATACTGGGCACGAGGCTCGTAGAAAGCAATGTCAACACCACGCTGACCGTACACTCCATTCCATATCTGGTAGTCGGTTGCGCTCTTGATCACGCCCCTCTCAAAGGCATTAGCAGCGACGACTGAGCCGAATGGATGGGGGCTCTTGGAATAAGCCTCGGCAGACTGGAGATCGGTAGTTCTGAACAGAATAGAGCGTCCACCAGCACCAGCCCCCTCAAGATTGACAAAGGTATGGCAGAACTGCAGCAGAGGGCTGTAACCGAAAGCCTTGGCGCCGAGAAGACCGTCCTCTTCTCCGTTGTTGAAAACTAGGACGACGCCGTTGCGTGGCTGACGGCCAGGAGATGTAAAGTAGCTCAGCAATTGGAGTATCGACACGCAGCCCACACCATCGTCAGTGGCACCGAAACCGGTAGAAACACTGAACATGAGAGTCAATAAAGCGAAAAAAGACTGGGTAGACCAGCTAGGCACTTACGAGTCGAAGTGGCAGTTGACGAGCACACCACCGCTTCCGCGGAACTTTCTGTACTTGGACTCCTCTAGCCACCAATCACCCTCTGGATCATCTTTACCATGAACATAGACGTAGTAGTTATTGCCTTCAAAGTAAACGCCTCCTCTGCTCGACGAGGGAACAGCTGCTGACTTCTGCCCGACAGCGGTGTCAAATGTAAATGTGACATTGGAAATCTGATCATCGAACAAAGTCACGCCGACAGGTCGGGCCTCGGCAGTAGATTCGGAATCGCTGATCTTGCTCTCATACCTATCAGTGCTGTGAGCTGTTAGTCGAGGCGCCGAGAATGCATGCTGTGCCTCTTTTTCTCAAAGAGAAGGAAAACCCTTACTTCTTATGCCAAATGATGCCTCCTGTGGTTTCAAGCTTAGGCTCAATGCTGTTTTGGCGAAGGATCTCTTTGGTTCGCTCAATAAGAAACTGCCGGACATTGTCATTTTCATGGCTGTTGAACGGGTGATGGGCAGTTGTAATGGCCTGCAAGTCGAGCCATGCTTCGGTTAAATTGAGCCCCCGATAAAGCGAGTGATCGGTAGGAGCCGGAGGAACAGTCTCGTGAACGTAAAGAAGAGGCAGAGCAATGGCAAGGTAGATGACGGTGGTCCAGAACGAGACTGGACCGGGCCGGAAAGCGAAGGGATTTTGGCACTTCATGGCGAGCCAACATCCACGTCTGAGCAGAATGGATGCACCAGGAATACGGTAGACCACGAGACAGTGATGCAAGCGCAAGTACTGCAATGGATATGCTTTAGACGCCCAAGGTCATTGCTGACAGGTTTGGAGACAGACGAGTGAGGTTGCGAGCGAGAAATAATAATGCGAATGCTGATATGCGAATGCTGATAAGCGAAGGGAGGGGGTTGATGATGCTGATGTTGGCCGGGTAGAGCTAGCAAGGTGCGTAGGAGACGGCGACAGAGAAATGAAGACGACAAGAGAGGATATCGGATGAACGACTCAAGATAACAGTGACAGCTGCCACTTCTTCTTTGGTGAAGCTGGAGGAAACAGTTGCGGGAGGGGCAAGGGCGACGACGAAGAAGAAGTCAATAAAAGAAGCACTTGGAGTGGTTGGGCCAGACGCGTTGCTCTCTCTCTT
This sequence comes from Pseudonectria foliicola, assembly GCA_003693505.1. Classification (NCBI taxonomy): domain Eukaryota; kingdom Fungi; phylum Ascomycota; class Sordariomycetes; order Hypocreales; family Nectriaceae; genus Pseudonectria; species Pseudonectria foliicola. The sequence goes on from QUZD01000001.1 coordinate 214,833, forward strand.
TGTTGTCCGCTCTTCTTTCCTTCCCAGCCAATGGATGCTGCCGTCTGCTTATGGCCTCCGATGGAAACCAGGGCAAGGGATCAAGTAAAGCTTGAAGATGAAGAAAAAGCAGAGCCCGACGTAAATGAGGAGAAGCTGGATACGACAGCCGTGTTCGGGATAGAATAGAATACACAAGCGAGAAGGTGGCATGGCTCACATGGCGCAAGCTCCAATCAAGACTGGGCCACTCGGATAAACAGTACGTACTTCTGATGACGTGCCCCCCGATATGGGGCTGAATGGGGCTTGAACGCTGAATGGGGCTGATGGAATGCACAGCATTTGTGCATGCAGATGCAGATAACCTAGATGCAGATAACCTCACAATGGTTAGGAACATGGAAAATACGACACAACTTTATTGTTTACGTCTGATTTTTCTTGTTTTGCATGCCTACGCGATTAGTTCATCTGCTCGTCACCCCTCGTTGGCCGAGTGCAACTAGCTGTACATGGGCCAGCTCCTCCTCGACAACACCAGTAAGGTGGTTAGAATAGGTATGAATCGAAAACTCGAGTTAGAATAACAAACGTCAGTCCTAAGCTAGAAAAATAAGTAGAGCGCGTCCCATCGCTCCTTGGTCTCCAGGTGTTAGACAGCATCAGGTACTACCGCTGATTGGCTCATACCAAGTCGATGTTAGTGAATCTCGAAAGGCGAAACCTTTATGTTAATGCGCAGATTCACAGTTCCTCAACAGATCTGCGTGCCATCTAGGCACCAGTGGGAGGTGGCGGCGGAGGAGGCTGGTCACTGGGAGGAGGTGGGGGTGCCTCTCCCGAGGGCGGCGGAGGTGGTGGCGGAGGAACAGATCCAGAGTACTGCTGGATGAGGGCGTTGATGCCACCTAGGCCGGGAGGTGCGGGAGGAGGAGCGCCGGGAGCGCCGGTAGGGAGACCGGGAGGTGCACCCATGCCAGGAGCGACACTATAGCCTCCATAGCCAGGGTAACCGGGATACCCATTCTGCGTTCCGGGGGCCTGCTGCCATGGTGCGGCCGCACCGTCAGCACCTCCGTAGGCCTGGCCATAGTAGCTGTCACCGCCATCTCGGGCATCGTGTCGGGGCTGGCGATCACGCGCCCACGGAGCAGGGCCGCCTCCACCTCCGCCTCTACCTTCGTTAGAGTCCTGGTTACGAGTGCGCCACGGCGCAGGGCCGCCCGTCGGGCCACGCTCCCACGGCTTGGGAGCATCTCCGCCTCCGTTACCGTTGGCATAAGAGCCAGGGCCAGCTTCGATGCGTGCAGGAGGTCCATCGGACCCACCGCCCAGCTCTTGCATGAGTTGCTAGTACACTGTCAGCAAATTGTCACAAGTCAAAACCGCAAATTGAGGGATGTTGCTTACCTCCATCTCTCGGTCGACAGCATCGCCACCTCCAATCCTGCCGGGGCCGCGGGGACCAGCATCGTTGCCATTGCGCCAGCTGGCACCCCTCTGTCGATCGGGACAATCGCGGGCCATGTGGCCAGCGTTACCACAGACACGGCAGATGATGCTGGCGGTGAAGTTCTGTCGCTCGGGACAGTCGTACTTCCGATGGCCGATCTTACCGCAGTTCTGACAGGCTTGGTTTTCGTCGTCACGCAAAGTACCGTTGAGCGCTGCGAGTTCTCGGAGCTGGTTACGCTTGAGCTCGTTCTGGCCCTCGGGAATCGAAGCAGCCTAGCCACAGTTCAGTTCAGGTTTGTTCAGAGAAGTGCCCGAAATGGATGTACTCACGGTTTCAATAACGTTGTGAATCAGTTTTTTGGCCTTGTTGACCTTCTCCTCGGTGTCGGCCATGATGAGACAGTGCAGGTCCTCCTCCTGATTGCTAGAGTGAGCAGCATCAGAGCGCCCCTTACCCTCCTTGACGGAGCCCTTGCCACGAATAGCAATCTTGGCGCCAGAGTCATTCTCCATTTTCTTTAAAGTATTACCTCGGGGACCGATGAGTAAGCCGACTTTGTTGGGGGAAAGCTAAGTGTTAGTGACTGGTTTCGCAAGCATTAGACGGACGGATGGAGGGTTCGATTTCGACGAACAACCAGATCTACCCAAGCACCATGGGGTGGAGCAGCGAGTCTGATCATACTCCAAAAAGGAAGAAAGAATGGAAGGGAAGTTTTTGGTTAAAGGGGTTAAAGGGTTAGCAATCATACTGAAGTTAATTTCCGGGTAGTCATTGACCGGGACGTAGACCTTCTCCTGCGTCTTGGTCGGTCTTCGGTAATCCTGGGGCGGGTGGTAGTTAGGGATGGTTTTCATAGCCCTTTCGATGAGTTTGTGGCGTTCGTCTTCAAGGCGTTTGCGGTATCGGTATTCTCTCGTGTTGATACGGCGACCGTGGTTATCGTACTGAGGGGGAGGGGAGGGCGACCTAGCAAGCGTCGTCAGTAAGGTAAGAGAGGAAAAGACGGTGTCTCAGGTTGAACTCACCTGTCACCGTCGGCAGGAACGACATCATCGATGCGCAGCTTCTGGCTAATCTCCTCGATTCGAAGATGCAAAGTGTAGGCTTCAAGCTGTTCGCTCGTCATGGTGGACAAGATGGCCGTGGGGAGGCCCATGAGACCAGCAGCCTTGTTCTCGGACGCATCACCCCATCTGTTTCGCTTCTTGCGGCGCCGAGGGCCGTCGTTCTCGCTTCGGGGCTCGGGATCGCGACCGCGCTTCAGGTCTCCGCCACGCTCGCTGATCTCATCGTCGCCGGCTTCACTGCCTAGACGTCGAGTCTTCCCCAGGGGGATGTTGTTGGATCCGGTGATCCCTTGGCTGCGCCACGACATCTTGCCAACTATCGCGTTCGCGCTACCTAGTATCGTACGACTGAGATGGGGTGAGAGGGAGGATATCAAAAAGGCGATGCGGGAAGGATCGGTCTTTTATGACTTTCTCTCAAACCCTTTGAGTCTGACAAAGTTATCAAGACGTGGTGGCGCGCCAGTGATTTCAGGCACTCAAGGGATGTTCGGCAGAAGTATGATCCGGTATGTTGCACTTGGCGCTAAACTCAATAAGGCTACACTTCAACATGGGCCCACTCTTCAAGTTGCCATTAATGGTAGTTTATTTGCCTTTGGTTTTACGATGTTATTTATTCCTTCACATTGACAGGCAGAGTACAACTCTACATCAAATCCTACAGGCGATACCTGAAGCCAAGCGTGTTCCAGTCCGTAACGTCTCCGTAATCCGCGGGTATCGGTTGAACATCTCCGACGCCCTCTGCAGCATTCTGAGCATCCGCCTCTGGCACCTTTGCTTGCCCAACAACACCAGCCAAGCCAGCGCTGCCCTCGATGCCTTCGTCTCGAGTACGCTTCGCGTTGAACCATTGGAGATAGCCTCTCAGGGTCAGTGCCAAGACGATGGCTAAGCTATAGCAGATCATGATGGCCTTGAATGCCGTCTGGTATGTGGGATCCTCCGACTTGCGGAAGAAATGCGGTCCAGCAATGTTGCCGCCGCAGTATGCGAGGAACAGCATGGCCGTAATGGTCATCTTCTTGGTAACGCCGCGATAGTTGGACTGCACCAGAGCCATATTCAGTGGCATCGCAGCGGGGCCACTGGAGAGCAGGAAGTAGGCAAAGAGCTGGACGCCATGTGGGACATGTTTGCGACTGTAAATGACTGCAGAACCGATAACGCAGGGGATGACGACGGCCACGATGAGGAGACAGTTGAGCGTGCGGTAGCGGCCTGCCAACCACCCGGAGCCGGCAATGATGCTCGCCGCTAGGAGTGAGTATGGAATATTGATGAGCGTAGACTGCAGGCTGGTGAAGCCAAAGGACCGCACCACAATGTTGGCAAAACTCTGGGAGCCGCCATTGGGAATCTGTGTGAGCACTTCAATGCTGAAGATGAGCCACGTTTTAGGGTCGACCAAGCACTCGCGCAGCTGACCCCAGTCGAAACGTGTGCTCTCTGTGCTGCCCGTCCCAGATATGACAGCTCGATTCATAGCGACCTGTCTTTCTCCCGGCGTCAGGAAACGCGCCTTGGAGATGGAGTCTGGAATGAACAGGTATATCGGTATTGCCCAGAGAAACGTTGCCGCGCCGAGAGTGATGTACATCCACCGCCAGGGAGAAACGGAGTGCTTAATATGACCAAGGCCGAAAGCTAATAGGCTGGATACCAAGCCTCCAACAGAGTTGCCCGAGAACCAGATGCCCACTCGGGTCGGCATCTCGTCACGAGTATACCACGTCGAGGTTAAGAACATGAAAGCCGGCGTGATAGTCGCCTCCGCCACTCCAAGTAGGAAGCGCACAGCCACGAGGCCGCCAAAGCTGTTGCACGCGGAGGTGAGCGCGACGACGGCGCCCCAGAACAGCGTGTTGGCGCTCAGATACTTGCCAGTCGGGAGACGGGCGATGAGAATGGTGGTTGGATACGCCCACATAAGATATCCAAAGTAAAAGACGCTACTAACCCAGCTGTACTGTTGACCTTGCAGATTCTGTGAAATGTGTAAGTGGTGTGCCGCTACTATCAACACCTCCATCTCCAGAGCACGGGACATACGTTGTCTTTGCGCAGCCCAAAGACGGCTGCGCTGGACAGGATCACTTTGTCCATAAAGTTGAGCATGTATGTGACAAAGAGCAGGGGGATCATGATCCGGTCAATCTTTTTGAGAACCCGTCTCGAGATGACGGAGTCAGGATGATTGTCTTCCAGCTCTGCTGTGCTCATGTTTGCGCTGTGGTGACGGAGGAGTGGTTCGGTAGGATCAACGCCAGCCTCGACTTCCCTTTCGTCCTCATCGCTATCTCCAACGAGGCCATCCTCCCTAAGTACCATGTCACCACTGTCATTATGTCTTACCGCCATCGTTCGTTGTAGGACCATGTTATCGCTCTCGACCCCGCAGTGCCTGAGAAGATCAGCGTTGGAGCCCCGCAAAGAATGCTCCGCGCCAAGTTGTCGGTAGATTGTCTGCGATAACAGTAGGGGTCGGAGCAAAGGTTCCTCCCAGGACTGGGATGAGGATGGTCGAAAGCTTGCCGCTAGTGGATATTTATCTGGTCGACACCCAAGATGGGATCATGGAAGATCATGGGTGCGGCACCAGATCCATGCTTCGAGGTAATCTTCTTATCACGCATGAGATATTTCACCTTTCATCACATATGCTTCCTGAGGGACTTGGAGGCATGGGACACCCGTCGCCTCTACGCATATTCTCGGTAGGGGTTATCCGAATGAAATAAAAAAACACATCGCGGGTCATGTTAGATGTAGAACTAGGGGCCTGGAAGTTGTCCACAAGCGCGTATATGAGATTCAGAATGAGAAGTGTAATTTTTCGATCCCGAATATTTAAAATCCCGCCCCAAGTCAGCGTGCTCGCGGTGTATACTAAGATATAAGGTGCCCTTGTCATGTTTAGCCTGACACAGAGGCGAATGAGAGGCAACAGGCGGCAGGGAGGTTCTGACAATATCAACCTCGAAAGTCGAGCAGAATGCGCAGCTACAGAGACAAGCCATGACTGCAGCATTCTGCAACATCGACCGTTTCCTTTCCACGTATGCCGAGAAGCCAGGGTCTTGAACACCATCCTGACGTAGAGAAGAGCCAAGAAGAGCACAAGCTGCAGTGGAAGCTTCCTAGTTTAGATGATCAACTGAGGCTCATCTGCTGTCTGCTCCAAGATGAAGTTGTGCATCCGTCTTGCGCTTTATAATCTAAAGGTCCAGCTCCCGAGATCAGAGCTGTTACCGACTGTCTTGATCACGACTTGGAGTATCCCTAGTGTCAGGAGCAGGTATGCCAATGGCGGCTTCGGCCATTTCGTCCCGTGAGGGACGATTAGCAACAACCAAGTATAACGCATCCTACACGCCAAGTCAGCGGCTCATCTCAATCAAGACAATTATAGAATACCTTTTGAAGCAGTTTTGACCATCCACTCTTTGACTTTTCTATTTTACTACGCTTGGACAGAGAGTCTTTGCCATGCGACTCTGCCGAGTCTCGGGTCTTGTCGTCCGTGTCACATCCACTTTCGGCTCCAGCAAGAGTTTTTCGTTGCCTGTACTGCCATTTTCCTCCAGTAATGAGCCCTACAAGATCACCGCTGGCTGCAGGATGGCTCGGGTCGGCGTAGCGCGATCGAAACTCTGGCTTTGGCAATAGTTTGGCCATGGGATTGTCGGTATTCTCGTCAATCCATTTGCCCTGGGCGTGTTTATCGCCAAAAGCGCTAGACCAGGAGCCTGCGCGATCAAAAGCGTTCCTCTCCTTTGGCTTGCCATCCTTTTGTAGGTCGTGAACAGGCTCATTCGGGTCGAGAAATATTAAAGGTGCTGCCTCAGACCATCCGACTGCCCTAGTAGATGGCGCAAGCTTCTGCTGTACCCGCTCCTCCATTCTCGGCCAGACGTCGTCCGATAACGAAGTTTGCGCCAGTGCCCTTATTTTTTCAATCACATCGGGTTTGTTTTTGGTCTCGAGCACTTTCCCTTCCAAGTTGACCGTAGCTGCAAGGTTGTTGACATCTTCGGCGTCAGGTCTCCAGACCGCAACAAAGCAGACCAGCCCACGTGGATAGAAGAACTCGGCGTTCACAATATCGAGAAAGGTATTGGAACTAGCTCTGCTTTGCGCCTCCATAATGGCCTCCGTGAGGATCTCGACTCCAACTCCTATGAGTAGCGTAAAGGGCTCTGGTGCCGCCTCGCCTGCGAAGCCAGCCAGGTTGATGGCATTGAGGTATGGGTTGGGCTCAAGAATCTTGTTGAAAGTATCGATGAAGTCAAGAAACGTCTCTTGGGTGATGTCCTTGCCAGCTAGCAGTGGCGCGTACGCTCGGGCAAAACCCCGAGTCCGCTTTTCAGGTCGTCTTTGCGGGAGGATAACAGGCAATCCGAGGTTGGCGTTAGAAAAGACTTTGGGTGTGGAGGAGTTCCTTTCGAGAAATTGCCGGGCAAAGCCGCTTGGAGTCGTGGGTGACTTGGGCTTGTTTGATGTATCCTTTGTGGCGGAGACTTCTTCAGCGCCCTCCATCTTCGAGCCTCGGCATTCCTGCCCCGGTTGCATAGCGATGGCCAACTGTCCTGGGACTGTGGCACCCAGCTGGCTCAATGATCCATTGAATGCCAATTGGCCAGGTGCTTTACTCATATCCGGCTGCTCAGACAAAGAGTTGACCTTCTTATCTTTGAGTAGTGTCTGCTCATGTCGATGATGGATAGCTTCAGAGACAAACCCGACACATGTGGCCACCGCTTGGACGATTTCTGCGGTAGTACCCTCTTCTTTCAATGGTTTCCTAACTTTTCTTTTCTTTTTGTCTCCAATGATGTCTTGCACCGTTTTAGTAACTGCTTTAGACATCATCTTCTTGCCCTTCTGCTGTATAGAAGACCCGCCCATCGTGTATGCCGGGCACATTGAAGAAATGAAACTGGGCAGTTTGATAGATTGCTTCGTCTTTGAACTTGTGAGTATTTACGAGCTACGTAAGCTCTATTGGATGATTTACGAAAACATTCTTCTTGAGACGTTCAGCAAAGAGTTGTCTCTATCCCCGGGATTGCGAACATGGATCTTGTTGGAAGGGGGCTGTGCTGGAGACCACAGTTCGTTCGGCTCGCCGCGGAGGCCGGTGGTGCCATGGTGCCTTGGGTAAGAAAGAAGACGAAAACCGTTCCCCGATGACGCTGACTGCATAGCGGAGGCCCGCGGACGACAGATAGCAACGAGACCGCGGAGACGATGGCGCAGACGCATGGGTACCTTATTCTTTGGCCAGAAATGGAACAAGGTAGTCGAGACGTTGCGTTGAGAGTGGCCGATATAACCAAGTTGATATCCCACGCTTGGGCCAGATGGAGGATCCTTGCAACCTGGTTTTTCACGGACGAAATGAATTTCATTCTGTGAGCTCAAGACTACATAATGCTCACCCTGCAGCGATCTAGAGAACCGCTGCAACTTATAGGACATTGTATTGGCGCAGTGTTGGGACGACCAACTAGACTCTCTGTTATGTGCCACAGCGATATCCTTGCACCCACATAAACCTTGAACGCCAAATGCAAGCTTCTCATCAAGGAAACGACACACTACTGTATAAACCTTCATTCTACTGCCGCGCACTCGTCTTTAGACATCTAGATTCTCAAAGATGTCCGTGTATCTTTTTTTTTTTGGCCAATAAACAACAGGGTCTGTCAGCTGACAAGCATGATGCATCGCCCCAGGCATCCTTGCGGGCTGAATTGATCTCTGCCTCCTTTCCCAGCAAGCCAAGACTGAATATAGACCACTACTCTACGCATCGCTTCGACAGGTTGAATCCCCATCTCCCAGCCTTCAGTGGCTTGGCAACTTGATCTCGAACGCAACTAGTAGATAAGATGCGGTTGCTGAACACTACCACCTATGAACTTGAGTCCTTTTTGGGCCAGGAGATCGACATCCCGCCCTATGCAATCCTCTCTCACACTTGGGAAGATGAAGAGGTCGTCTTTGACGATGTCAAAAATAAGACTCGCAAGGAGCTCTTACGCCATCCAGCATTCGCCAAGGTAGGCGAGAGCTGCGACCAAGCCCGCCGCGACGGCTACAACTATGTATGGATCGACACTTGTTGCATCGACAAGTCGAGCAGCGCGGAGCTGTCCGAGGCCATCAACTCCATGTTCAAGTGGTACCAGCAGTCTTCTGTCTGCTACGTTCTTCTCGGCGACTTTGAAATTCCCTCGCTCCACTCCGCGCGTCTGGTTCCTGGCACGACGGTCCACCTCGTTGAGGAAGATTACCCGTCGTTTTACTCTTGTCGGTGGTTCACGCGGGGATGGACCCTTCAGGAGCTCATTGCACCGCGTAGAGTCGGCTTCTATGATCGGAACTGGATCCGGTTTGGAGTCATGGAAGGCGAGTTTTGTCTGCGTGTCAGCGCGTTTACAAAGATCTGGCCGCTGGTGTTTATTGAGCCGCGATGCCTCTGCTCTCCTATGACCACGCGGGTCCGAGACGGATTCTGCCTGGCTTGTACCTCTCCCGATGCGCTGCCGTCTACGCTAGACTCCTTCTCTGTGTCGGTCAAGATGCAGTGGGCATCGTCGAGAGTGACAACCCGCAAGGAAGACGCGGCCTACTCCCTGCTTGGGCTCTTCAACATCAACATGCCGCTTCTGTACGGAGAGGGAGACAAAGCCTTTAGGCGATTGCAGGAGGCCATTGTTAGACAGTCCAAGGACCAGTCGGTACTCCTCTGGAAGGCCAGCAACAAAGACGTTCCCAACTCCATGGCCCCAGGCTGCCTGGCGCCCAAGATTCACTGCTTTCGCAGCCCGGTTCCCATCCTGGGCAGAAGAGCATTCCACAGCGTGGATAGGCGTTATCAGCTTGACTTTTTCGGAAGCCTCGCGACAATCAAAGTGACCGACACGGCTTTGCGGACCAGCATGTGGATCTGTCCGTGTGATGCGGAATGGTCCCTCTCCGAGTCGTCAAACGGGAGGAGAGACCGCTCAATATATTGGCTTGGCATCCTTCATCTTGCATACGACAGTGACTATCTAAAGCGCCCAGCATTACTTCTCGAGTATATGCAGACAATTGACGTGTATCGCCGCGTTGAGCCTCAGCACATTCTTGCTGTAGACCCGCGCGAACCAGAGGGTACGTACGATCTTAACGGTGGAAAGGGTGGCATGTTTAAGCGTAAGTCACAGCCCGCCTACACCCCTCAGACTACGAAAATCTAACCTAACGGTTCCGATAGTCTGCTGGAATCTTGAGGATGCGACAAAGAAGGACGTGGGTATTCTGCTCCAGCAGAGTCCGGTAGAGTCTTGGTCAGCCAGCCTTTCGCCCCCAGATGGCCAAGCAACCGGTCCCATATACTCCGTCTTCACCTCACATCCGCTCGTCCCCATTTGCGTCCCTGATACTGGGGGAAGCTACCCGGAGCTCAACCACTACAATGCGCGATCTTCTCACATATGGGCTCCATGGGATTTCGAGTCCTGCTTCGGTCTGCTCTTTGTCGATAGCTATGTGGGTGGCATACACTATCGCAGCCTCACATTTGAAGGATTTGGTCGTGTGTATGTCGGCATCATATGGGGCATCCATCGCACGTATGATCCCGACGCAGATGGCGTGCATGGCATATCAGAGCCCGGGGCAAAAGACCTGCGGCCCTTTAAGATCTGGACACGGATATTCCACCTGCCAGGGCTCCTGAAGGTGTTCCGGCATAACCCAAAGTACCGTCTACGAGTGAGCGAACTCTACAACGAGTCAGAGGCACTCGCACCGGGAGATATCCAGGAGCGAATGCGGTTGCAGCGGGAATCCCTGTGCAAGAATCACCTTGCCAAGTCGGTAAAGTTCGGGACCGACTCCAAAAAGGTATTCCCAGACTCTTGCGATGATGGCTGGGACGATGACTATATCCACGCTACGCAACAGTGCCCTGACTTGCAGGTCAGGATTAGTGCAAAGGTCAAACAGATTAATCGCCTGGAGCGTACAGTCTTTGAGCTACATCTGACGGTTACGCCTGATGAGACGATGCAGCTTGACGCGATGGCAGATGAAGGTTCATCGTTGAACACTTGAAAGATTTACGTGTCGTTGTGAATCAGTTGGTTGGCTACCTATCAAACAGCGCAGATTCCTGAGCGTGCATAGCAACGACACCCCTTGTTAAAACAGCCCTAGCAAAGCCCTCAAGGCGTCAAGAGGACATTGCTGGCAAAGCCCGCATGCTGCGTCGTTGTCTCGGCACACTTTTCCCACTCCTCGAGCTTGAACGTCCCGGCCGTCTTGAATCCGTTGGCCTCTCCTATCTTCAACAGCCCGCTCTCGGCAAGCTTGATCAGACCCCAAACATCCCTACGCTCATACATGAACCCGCCCTTGATGGTGAGGTGCTTGAACAACAGGACTGACCAAGGGATGGGGATGTTGGGGTCGCTGCGGCCGCCCATCAAGCAGATGCGGCCGTACGACTTGACGGCCAGCATGCAAGCTGTGACGCCCAAGGTTCCAGTCGCTGCAGGGGGTGAGAAGTCGAGGAAGGCATCTACCGGGCGGTTTCCGGCAGCGGCCATGATGGCGCCGGTGTCGGTCTCGGTGTTCCCCGTGAGCTGGACCGTGGCGACGGAGGGGAAGAGGCTCTTGACTTTGTCGAGGCCGGTGGAAGAGCGGGAAACGGCCACGACCAAGGCGCCCATGGCCAACGCGACAGGGATGGCAGTCCCAGAGAAGCCACCAGTGGCAGGAGAGATGACGAGGGTCTCGCCGGCCTGGAGGTCGATGCTACGGAGACCACCGTAGGGTACGACATAGTTGAGCAGGGGACCCAGATCATTGATGGAGTAGCCGAGACCGCCGTCACTGATGCTTCCACATAGCCGCATCTCATCCAGAGCGTATGTGTTTTCGAGGGGCGCACGCACGTACTCGGCAAAGGAGGAGGAGCGCCAGTTATCGGCAAAGAGCTTCTTTGACGCAGGCGTGGCGCCATCAAAGACGCCCCAGAGCAGCTCGACGGTCGGGTCGTCGCGGCCACGGACAAACTCCTCAATGGCGACGAGCTGGCCGGGGGCCAGGGCGGTGGCGTCCGGGCCGACGTCGACGACGCGGCCGACGGCGTTGCCGCCGGGGATGTAGGGACGGGGCTGGGTGAAGCCGTGGGAGCCGGAGCTGCTGCCGAGGAGGGCGGGCATGTTGGAGTTTACAATGGCGGCGAGGACGCGGATGGTGACGGAGCCGGCAGTTGGGGAGGGGAAGGGGAAGGTGTCCATGAGGATGACGGAGCCGTCTTCGTTGGAGATGAGGGCTTTCATGGTGGACGGGAGCTCAGCCATGGCGAGGGATGCTTGGAAGGGTTGTGAGGGTTGATGATGGGGGAGTAGATTCGTGGCTGGATGTAGTAATGGGTAGCATCTCATCTACATCAAGTCAATTCATTTCATTTCATGACGAGCAACAAGGTTCGCTCTTATAGTCGACGCAGTCCGGAATCGCGAGCCCTCGGACGGAGTTAACGAGGGCTTGAGCCGCCGTCACGGGAGCCAACCCATTGGAGATGGGAGATCCAATGCCAACCCCAGCGAGATGACGCTCCAAAGCATATCGCCTCTGCATCGCACCAACATCTCCAACAGCCGTCAACGTTGGAGGAGGGAGCGTGTCAGCGGCTGCTGGAATACGAAAGACGGTTAGCGCCATATGGAATGGGATAGGGGCAGGAGGGGAACATGCAGTAGTAAGCAACGGATACGAAAATGGGTTAGGCCCGGCTCGGACTTCCAAGGGAGCCGGGGCTCCTCGGATTTTGCGGTGGGATTGCGGCGGGATTCGCGGTTAGAGAGAAGGGAGTCAAACTGTACTAACTTGGGCAGTCTGGCATATAGAGAAAGGTGAGGGGGGAAGGCCGATTCAGATGTCATTGGCCTGTGCGGCGGGTGTTTATGAGGGGGAAAAGCAGTGTCTAGAACGACGGCCGATTGCCCGTTCTCCATTCCGTTCTCCATTCTCTTGAGGTTGATTTGCCCGCCTGTTTGTGTGAAACCAGTCGTGCGGCGGGCGGTGGAGTTGCGGCATTCTCGGCCGGGAAGCCGCCCGGATGCTGGGACGGAGCCGGGTGACGAGCAGCCGGGGTTCCGGGGAGACGGAAGGCATCCAAACCGATCGATCGGAACGAGTGAGTTGAGTCCTAGAACTCCCGCACCCAAGGTACCTTTGGCAATCTGGACCTCGGGCACCTAACTTATCCCATCTGCCTATCCTCGCAGCACCCAAGTTCAAGTTGGCTTACATGGTCTACCCAGCAAGGGAACATCGGAAAGGACCGAATGCCCAATCAACGGCTCTGTTTTGCACATAGCATATGACAGTATCCGGATCCTCTCCCCGGCCGGATACCGGCGGGAATCCTCGGGCTCTTGTTCCTATGGACGGATGCCCAAGCATAAGCCTTGATAGTTGACGCGTCCCACCGTGTCAGCCTCGTCTTTACAGAATGATGCCGGCACCAGATCTTCTAAACCACGGAACAAGGCTCGAAACTCGTGTTCCTGTTCAACTCTCCAAAGCCGTGCCTGGAAGAATCCTACCCCTGCTTTGCTTTACTTTACTTTGCTCTGCATGGATGCTGATCTCCAAAGGTATCGCGTGCTCGGACAGCCTCATTCGCTGCAGACCATCTCAATCGCCCAGCGAATCGCGGCGTCCAGGAGCATCCAGCGCAGCGCGCTAATGTCTCAGCGGTTCCCCCAGTGGACTCCCAGTGGACTGCAGCGCCCTGTAGCCCGCTATAGCCCCTGTGGGGAGCGCTATAATTGGTCGTCCATAGTGGCGGGACAGTAGGTACTGTATACAGCGACTTGGTCTGTATGGACAGCTCCTCGTCAGATCGAATCCATGGAAGCGGCGGATCATGTGCAGACAGCCCTCCTCCTCCTCCATCTATCGGCTGCCTTCCCCTCTCCGTCGAGATTGTTTTACCCGTTTCATCTACCTCATCTTTGCATCTTTGCATCTCCATCGGCCTCATTGTCTTGCCGAGGATAGCCCTCGACTCTGGCATGTAAATAGCCATGGTTGGCTCCTGCTTGGGTCGCTCCAGCTGAGCCATCAACCACATCGCATCACATCACCATCTATCTACTTGTCCATCTACCTCAACACCATCACCAGTATCCTCATCTATACCCGTACCCGGCGCAAAACAACAACACCGCCGCCGCCACAATGGGCTGGTTCTCCAAGAGCAAGGCCAAATCGAGGCCCAGCTCTGGCTACCACCAGAGATCCTCATCCTGGGCCGATCCGCCCAATGTCTATGTTTCTCCTCCACGCCCGTCCACTGCAGCTGGGGCATCACAGCTTCAACTCGACTACCACCCAAACCGCCTACTCCACCAACACCACCATCACCACCACCACTACCACCACCATCACCAACAACAACAGCAACAAGCCCTCGCCAGTCACTCCCAGCAACATCTGCCATCCGCCGGCTTCCTGGCCGCTTCTGCTTCCGCTTCTGCTTCCGCTTCCGCTCCTGGGTCTTCCTCTACTTGTCCTCCCCCGCCGCCGTATCATACACTTCCCCCTCCGGCGCAAAACTGCACCTCGCTCAGCCGCTTCACCAGCTCCGTCACCAACCTTGCCACCGAGATTGTGCCTCAGCTTGCCCCCGATAGCTTTGCCACCACCTACGGTCAGCTGTACGCCTGCCTCAACGACATCATCACCCTCATCGACCATGAGAAGATGGCCGGCCACGAGGGGAGTCTATTCCACTGCCAGCCCGCACAGCCAACGTCGACGGCTGTTGTGAGCACTAGCCGGCAGGATAGCGAGACAAGGCCGTCATCCCGCAATAGCCAGAGAAGAAGATCCAGTCGGGAGCGCTATCGGGATCGAGAGCGCCGCAGGGAACAGTACAGCGGCAGCGGCAGCAGCAAGAACGGCACCGTCGCCGCCGCCGTCCTCAACGGAGCCTACTTCTCCAAGGTTGAGCTCTACGCCAACGCCAAGCTGCCCAACAACCTGCCGCCCCTTGCCGTGTAAGTTGGATCAACTCGGCAGAGTGCCACATCAACACACACACACACACCACGCTAACCTCGCCTCGACAGCTACGTCCCGACCTGGCCCCTCATCTGCCTCGCCGCCCAGTACTCCCAGCGCGTCTACGACAAGCCGCGCGCCGGCGAGATGGACGCCCACGTCTCGCCCGACTGGCGCGCCGGCACAAAGGCCATGTGCATCAAGTCGGTGCCCATGGACCACATGGACACCATCGTCTTCGCCATCCGTGGCTCCGCCACCTTTATGGACTGGGCCGTCAACCTCCACTCGGTCCCGGCCTCCCCAGCCGGCTTCCTCGACGACCCAGGCAACCTGTGCCACGCCGGCTTCCTCTCCGTCGCCCGCCAGACCGCCCGCCCCGTGGCTCGCCGCCTCCGCCAGCTGCTCCGCGAGGACCCGGCCCGTTCCAACTACAGCCTGCTCATCACCGGCCACTCTGCCGGCGGCGCCGTGGCCGCTCTGCTCTACGCCCACATGCTCGCCTCGTCCGACGAAGCCTCGTCCGACCTCAACCGCCTGACCGACTGCTTCAAGCGCGTCCACTGCATCACCTTTGGCGCGCCCCCCGTTAGCCTGTTGCCCCTCGCCAAGCCCGACCGCCCGCATCTGCGCAACAGCGTCTTCCTCGGCTTCGTCAACGAGGGCGATCCCGTCGTCCGCGCCGACAAGGCCTACGTCAAGAGCCTCCTCGAGCTGCTCGCCTCCCCGGCTCCTCCCCCGGCGGGCCGACCCAAGCGCGACGGCAGCGGCGGCCGCAGCCGCAAGCCTTCCTGGCCCGTCCCCCCTTGTACCCTCAGCAACGCCGGCCGCCTCGTGGTGCTGCGCTCCGGCGACCCACGCGCCGTTTCGGCGGACCGCAGGACGGTTCGCGAGCGGCTCGACGAGGGCGTTTCTGCCGTGACCTGCTGGGAAGACGACCTGCGCGGTCTCATCTGGGGCGACCCCGTCTGCCACCTCATGAGCCTGTATGCCGGCCGCGTCGAGGCCCTGGCCGTCGGAGCTATTACAGGGCGGAATGCTCGCAGGAAGTAGTTGCTCAACTCTCTCATCGCGCTATCCCCCCAGTGTTTGGAACCCCCCTTTTCTTTTTTTAATCTTCTGCATATCCGGAGTTATCGTCGGTTTCTGTTTCCTTGTCTATATGATACCAGGGCTTTGAGTGGGGTTGACGGAGTAGACAAACAAACAATACGAAGGCATCCAGGAACCTCTTTTTGGGTTGCCGCACATAGAAACGATTTACATGATAGCATAGCAAGACATGAACGAATTCAGTCAGCGGTCGGCACGGCGTATACCACCAGAGTCGAGTATACGTACCTGTTTAGCAACCTACCTACTCAAGAATAAAGCGCTGTGATTCCCTCGTCCCACCATAACCCAGACATGACGTCGCCCCCAATGACATTCTGGCGATGCATCATAGGCTGTCCCCCAGAAGAGGCGTCCATTTCCCCCCGTCAAGTTCGAGTGGACCAATGCCAACCTTTAATCCAACGTCGTCCCTCGCCAGTCATCCTCCTTCCGCATGAGGCCATCGCCATCACGGGACAAGCCGAGGTCAAGCACTTTTTCAACCTCCCCCGCATCTGTCAGAAGCTTTGCCCCCAACCAACACCACGTTTCTCCGTTTCTCCGTCTAACATGGGGGCTCCTCTCCAATTTAGCCAGAGACGCCCTTTATGCTGGTCTCCCACCCTCCCAAAATCTAGGCCTCGTTTGTCCGAATGGGGCAGTCCGCCGGGCGCATTTTCCCCCTTGAAAGCGCCGACGAGAATCCGGCCGCGACGGGGGTCTAGGTCCACGGTGGTTGCAATGGCTCCTCGCGAGCTGCCTCGCTTGGAGACATTGGTGTTGGTCAATAACTAGGCCTCTTTTGGTGTGGATGGGACTTGGATATCATCATATGCCTGCTTCAGCCACACGACTGAGCTTCCAGTCGATGATGACAGCAACTCTAGACTTTGCAACGCAGATGTGTTCCCATCAACTCATAACTACCAACCAGCTCACCCACATGTAATAAGCTTACGGAATAAGTCTCCTTAACCTTATCCCCACACAGCCCTGGATCCCCTGCATCAGCCCGCCCGCCTGCCCGCCTGACCTACCTCTCGCCATCCGAGACCAAGGAACCGCCACGTCAATGATGCTCGATCAAACTCTAGACCCCGCGGCCTTTTGGACAGTTTCATTTCATCGCGCTAATCGACCCAGGATCCAAGAGCTCGCCAGCTTTCCCAAGCTCCACTGCGGCATGGCCGGACGTCCTTGTAAGCCAAATCCAGGCCAAAGGCTCCCCCAAGCTCCCTCTTACCTCTCTCTACCCAGACTCTAACCTTACGCGATCTTTTCCTTCGGAGCTGTCCATCATTGCCAGTCAAGATGGCAGGTCCGTAGGGTTTGGAGGTGCAGGCCAGAGCTGCTCAAAGCCCCCCCTCACAAAAGCAAGCACTGCTCACCAATATTCCGTTGGACTACTGTAGCTGGCTAGCATGCCATGGCATGGCATCGGCTGTCCCCGGAAGAATCGAGACTCGCTGGGTGGTCCATGGGTCAAGTCAAAGTCAAGGCCAGAATCGCTCTCGGCAGGACTCAATGCAGTTGGGCGAACGAGGCTCTTGGGGGGGGGGCATCAGTACACAGTAGGCCATCAAGCCATCAAAGGCCCGTGCTGGCCCGACTCATACATTATCCGTCTCGAACTCATTTGAGTCACCCTGGCCCAGTTCACTCCAGTTCAGTTCAGTTCAGTTCACTCCAGGCCAGGTCAGAAATTGTTGTAATGTAACTCCCAGTCAAGTAGAGATGCAAGTCTGGTCGAAGAAAGGGGAGTTTAGTTGTAGTATTATTAGTGTCAGGCAAGCAGTTTCGCATTTCCTGTCTATGGTAAAGCTGTTGATAAGGATGCGACCGCCATCAATAACCCACAATCAAGGGCAGTGAATGTTGACCAAAGGCAATGCTGAACTGGGCTCCCTTGGCTCTCCCAAACGAAGCCGCCCATCGCATCCGCCTAGGGCCTTCACGACTTCACCTCGTGGTGAATCAAACTGAAACATAGAACAAAACCCCAGACGCGTACTCCCATTCCGTAACGTTTGCAATACAGAACCAAAACTCCATTCCCAGACCGGTCCCCAAGCATAACGGGCAAAGTATAGCCACGGATTTTGCAAAATAGACAAGACAAAGAAAACAGTTGGAATGTCTGGCAGCGCGCGCCAAGCAATGCCGACAGACGTTCAACCAATGACGGAGATATATGTAAGATGAGGAATAGTGAATGGGAAATTGTAACGTCTGGCTACCGGTCTCCTCTTCCCATGTTATGTTTATAGATAAATGGTGATGTGTTTGTATGTATGATCAAAGCATGGTAGTAATTTTGCTCATGCTAAACTCTTGTGGAGGCAGCTGCAAGGCAATGGTGGCCTAGGCCACGCTCCATGTCGAGCGCCGCTACCTCAGAGAGCCAAAGTCCATCTCGGCGGGAATGGTCGGCATGCCGGCCATAGAGGTGCTTGAGTCGGATCCTGGGCGTGGAAGGCTCTGGAAGTCCCCTACAGGTCGCATCGGCGGTTGAGCCTGCAGCTGAAAGCTACCTTGACGCTGCGGAGGTTGACGCATACCGTACATGCTGTTCATTGAGTGCGAGGTGGGAATGGCTGTGCTGGGATGGATACCCTGTGCCGTCATGCTGGCCAGCTGCATGGGATCGTGACCCGGGCTGACTTGCTGGCCAGGAATGTGCTGTTGGTGCGGATGCTGTCCTTGGATCCCATTAAGCGTATTTGGCTGAGGCGGGTTGCCCATGGGGCTCATCACCATATCCGGCATCGGTGTACAGGCAGCGAAACTGTTGAGTCCATGCGGGTACTCTATTCCTGGGGACATGACACTTGGCGAGCTGACAAAAGACCCGTTCATGTCGGTAGTCTGGGGGGCGCCCGGAGGCGTTCCATGCGAGGCATTTGAGTTGGCCGCCGACTCAGGCGTCCCACCGCCCATGTCCATGGCGAACTTCTTTTCGTACTCGTCGCCAGGAAACTTTTGCCCGTACTCGGCGTCCATGGCCATCTGCATCTGGGGCGGGGGCTGTGCCATGCCGGCATTGCCAAACCCGTCAAAGATGTCAATGTTGGCCATGTTGGTGTTCTCGGGCGCGTTTTGGAGCATGGGGTTGGCCAGGCGGGGGAGAACCTCGGTAATCTTGCTCAAGAGGAGCGGCAGGAAACGGTAGTTGCCATTCCGCGTGATGGCGACGATGCTAAGAAGCTGGCTAAGGTGCTCGCGAGGTCCCACAGCGAAAGGATCACGGGAGGGAGGCTGGATGGCGAGAAGGTCCGTCATAGCATAGGAAGCCTCAATGAGCTTCTCAATCAGCCCTGAGCCCATAAGCTCTATGCCCTGGTTGGGAAACTGAGAAGCCATGTTCATCAACAGCTCTCTCGCCATGTCTATGGGATACTGGAACTCCTCGCTAGCCCCGGCCATGGGGCCATTGTTGAGCTGCCACATTGTATTCTTCAGCCATTGCTGGTTGGTCCGTAGATCGGTGAGGTTGGCGTCCTGGCACAAGTACGACTGAACAAGGTCGTTGAGCTGCTTCTGGAGGCTAGTAATGTGCTGAGCGGACAAGAGGCGGCGAGCCTTGTTCCAGGTCGCGGTGAAGACCTCGTCAAATGGTCGGTACAGGTTGACGAGCATGATGAACCCATCAAGTCGATGTGCCATGGGATCGGACGGGTCGTCGCCAAGTGTTGGCGGGTGGATGGAAGCCGAGAGAGTCAAAGGCTTGTGTCGCTGGAGAGCGTAGGCCCTGGGGGGAAATGTCAGCATCTGTTGGTTATGTTGGTCGCAAAGGACGGTATGCATACCTCTCGAAGACGAGGAACAGCCAGTATAGCCGACGTCGCCGGGTGGCCTCGACGGGGTCGAGCTGCATAAAGTACTCCTCCTTGTTCATGCCAACCATGTGGATCATGGTAGTGGCCTCACGAAGGTGATACCACGCCTTCTCGTGCATTTCCAGGCCATAGTAGCAACCAAAGATGAAGAGGTTGGTAGCGAGGGCGTTGAGGGTGATGGAGTCCAGGTATTCGTAACCTTTGCGGACGCGGAGTGCCTCCTCGAGAAGGAGCTGACTCGAGATGAGGTTGGCACCAGGGTGCATGTCGAGGTTGTAGGGATCGTTGGCAGGCATGGTCATGCCTGGTTGCAGCATAACAAAGGCGCATAGCGAAGTCATGAGGCAGTACGCATCTCGATTTTGCTCCATATATAACACTTGCTGCTCGAGTTGACGACGGTCTAGAATGGGCATCTGAGGGTAGAGGTTTTCGAAGTAGAAGTGGATGCAGTCCTTGACCAGCTCGCTCGTGAGCAGGCCGGGGGTCGGTGTGAGGCCAGAGTTTGTCGGTGGGCAGACTATGCCGTTGATTCGGTTCTGGACCTTGGCGGAGAGGCTTGTCTGGCGCTGAGTCTCGCGCAGCTCACTTATGACCTTGGCGCGAGAGCCCTTGGGGCCCTTCTTCTGAGGAATGGCATTGTAGGTGCACGACAGCTGGGCGGCAGAGCAGTTGCGGCACGGGTTGATGCCGTCACACTTGACCTTGCGGCGATGGCAGGCATCGCAGGCCCGTTTGACGGCCTGGGTCATGGTGAAGGATGAAGTCGAGGACCGTCGAGAAGGTTCAATGGATATCTGCTGAATCGGCGCTTCGGTTCTGTTCGGTGAAATCGTCGGGAGGAGCGGTCGGTGGTGCTGAGGAGGACGAAGTCGGGGCGATGGGGAGAGTTAGGTTCGGCAATGGCTCAACTCGCGCGTCGACTGGCGTGGCCCTCGCGTAGCAATAGGCTAAAAGTCTACAGGTGGTAGAGTCAAGTTGACCGTTGGTGCGGCAAGTCTCAAATGCAGGACTGCAATCGAGAAGGCGAGAAAGGGCCGAAGAGGACGGATGGAAAGTCTGGGGTTTGCGGGGAGAGATGGTAACGGTAGGAACCGGCGTGAAGCGATTCGCGGGTGGGCGGCGGTTGAGCGGCGGGGGGGGGGAGTGAAGCTGAATGAGGGCTTTGCAGGCGTTATTCGGCCCTTTCGCCTTGGACCATACTGCGAATGCGGGGGACGGATCCTGGGGTTGGGTGACCAGGCGGCTGGGACGTCGACGAAATAGGCAGCAGGTAGCGAGTAGCAGACGAAGAATGTGCAGGATTGAAGCTGTCACGGCGTGGTAGAAAACGCAGGAGACGCAGGGGAGAACGACGGAGAGCAGGGAAGAGAATGGCGGATTGCGGAATGGCTCGAGTCGTGGGGAGATGTTGGAGTTTTTGGCGAAGACAGCGAGAACAAGAGCGACACGAGACGGGCGAGGCGAAGAGGGAGCGCACGGTGGACGACGGAGACCGGAGGGGGCCCAAAGCGGCAAGGTCGCAATGCTGGGGGAGCCGGGAGAAATTAGCAGCAAGCCAACAAGCCAACGAGCCCATTCATTGCCTGGCTTACCTGGGTGGCGCCTGGTCTGGCAGCCAGAGAGAATGTGCGTGACGGCCAAGAACCGAACCAACTCGAACCGGCCGGGGGTGGGTCTGGGCTTGGACTGGAAGCCCCCCCTGTCTGTCTGGATGTCTGTCTGGGCTTTGGAAGGTCCGTCGAGACAGTACGTACAGTATAGCACTGTCCTGTCGAGCCTTGTTGGGCTTGGTCCTTGTCCCCGTCTCCGCGAGAGGAAGAAGCATTTGAACAGCAGTCGAACCGGTGAGCCTCAGTCCAGGCCGCCGAGCGCGAAGCATCAGGCACCAGGAGAGCACAAGCACGAGCACGAGCACGAGCATTTGGCATCAGCATCTCGGACACGGCACTGCAGCCCTGCCAGGGAGCGAGCTGTATGGGGTACTGTACTGCACTGGGCTTGCCTGGGCCGGGGCCGCCTGGCAAGTAGCAGCGAAGGCATCGAGCGGTCGTGTCGTCAAGCGTGTGTGCTACTGTATGTACAGTACGTGTGTACGGCACGGCACACATGCAGTACGGCGAAGACGAGGCGCTAGTCCATGCTAGGTGTGGTGTGATGGAGATGATGGTGCCGCTGGCTGGCAGAGAGCAGAGAAATGGCGTGGATGGTGTGGATGTCTGAGTGGTGTGAATGGGCTTGATGGGGTGGTGTGGTGTTGTTGTGGTGGTGGTGAAGCCGGCTGATTGGTCACTCTGGGTGAGACATGGGGATTGGCTGGGTGGCAGAGACACTGCCAAGCACAGTGCGTCGAGTGCTTCTTCCGCTCCAGCCACACAGGGCGGAACCGTGCGCTGTCTGTTGCTGACTCGACTGCTGCCCCGTGTCACTGAGTGAAGGATGGATTACTGTACAGACACAGATTACAGACTACGGATTAATCTGTACAGACTACAGACTACTACTGCGTGCTCACAGATACAGTACACAAGCACAGACGGATCCGAACAGCCTTGGCTTACCCCTGCATCTCCAGCTCATCACAGTCATGGACGACGGCCTGGACGCCCGGTGGCCCGAGCAGTTGCTGGTGCAGCGTCTCACGAGAAAAGGCGGAGAGGGACTGCAGATTGAGGAGTGCTGATTGCGGATTGCAGATTGTAGATTGCACAGGCAGCACAGCACGTCAGCGGCCGTAGGCACTGCCGAGGTTGGCGACCATCATCAGCTTTTGCATGCCAAGCATAATCTGTACCAGTAAAAGCCAGTAAAAGCCAGTGAAAGCCAGTGAAGCCAGTGAGGTCAGCCCAATCAGCTACAACCTAGCCTTGCTAACCCCAGCAGCCAGACAGTGTGGCTTCAGCCTCAGAAGTCAGTGTCAGACTGTGTGGATGGGGCAGCCAAGCCACCGCCTATCCCATCTCTTTGCCTCTTGCGCTCCTTTCCTCGTCTGGCTCTGTAAAAAGTGAGATCATGATTGCTTCGTCATCCAACGTGCCCTACTGTACGAGCCGGCCATCCGTGGCCACAATTGCCGTGGTTTTCTCCGCTAGCGAAATGGATCCCAGGCTGCCAGATTGACGAATGGCAATGAGCATCACCAGCTCAAACGAAGCGAGTAACTTTGGCTAGAAGAACCAGGCCAGAGACGGCCAGAGCGGTAACGTCAGCGACGTCTTGCAACGGCGTGCCACTTCAGTACAGTATCCGTCGAGTCCTCTCGTGCGCCGACGGCATTGCGCAGGTGTCTTGTCTCAGGACGCATTCGCTTTCCTATTGGGCCTCTGTCTGGATCTGGCTGGCTGGCTGGCTGGCTGGCTGTCTGTCATCCCGCCAACACCAATGATGTACAGTACCAGTTTACGCACCAACTGTTCGCTTTCAGCCGTCACTGTCATCATTCATTCACTTTTCCTCTCTTTCAGCCTCGGCTCGCTTGCTGCGCTTGCGGAGAAATGGCCCCGGCCCCAGTACGTTTCCCTTCTTAGCCCCGACGCTGCCCGCTGGTTTGTTCCAGCCGCTGCCGGCCCCATCCTCGAAACTTCTTCTCGAACCCCTGAGGAAGAACTGGAGACGAAAATTTGCTCCTTATTTCCCTCGTCTAAAGCCGGGCCAGAAGCACTGTACATGAGATGACCCCATGATGCCAGAATGCCAACGCTGCGTCGATTGATAGCGCTGGCGTTTGGTTTATGACGGGTCATGAAACCAGAGACATGATATGCACAGGGGGGGTCATCTCCACGAACTGGGACTCGGCGTTCATGCTTAATCAGAAATGACGGTCCAAGTGCCGCTTCCCATGGTGAGCTGGGCCAAAATCCCCATTCCTACGTTCCATGTACGTGTTCTATGTACAGACATGCAGTAGTAGGGCTATGGAACGGATTGGGTCTACAGCCCCAAATTAGCCCCCAATCTCCATGACCTTCTCAGACCTCCTGGGGTTCCCAAGCAAGCTCCGCTAGCAGCAAACGCCGCTCTTCCGCTGACATTGATGTCTTGCTCGACTTGGGTCTCAAGCCTCTTCGAGATGTGTCCATATAGCTAGCCGTCCCATCCACCACAGCGAATCGTTCGCCCTGCTGCCATCAGGTCAGAGCGCAGCTGCCGTCAAAACAAATCCATCAGCCGAAACAACTACTTCCAGTTCCGGGACGGTTCCCCAAGCTGCGTGTGATGTATCAACTCTTTTTCTTCTGCTGGCCACTGCTGGCACTTGCTTCCGTACTGAGACATTGGTCTGGGAACCCCAACTATTGTGCATGTCATGTCTTGCATGTCTTCAAACTGCCTAAAAATGATGAGGATTTCTCCTACCTTGGCCGTCTCTCCCTTTCTTCTTCTTGCTGCTCCCTTCTGAAACCCAGCCAGGTAGGCAACACATACAGTACACACCCCTAGCTCTGACGATCAAGTGTCGTGTTTATTGTTTGGTATGCTACGAAGTTCAACACCCAATCACCGTGCCCAGCCAGGCCAGTTGTTGATACAATATCAAAGAGCTCAGGCGATCAATCATCGACCTCAAGGGTCTGTTTCTCCTCGTATGTTCCATGTGCAGCTCAAGTGAGTAGCCGAAGCATGTGAAGATATACCAAGCTGTGCAATTGCTCCTCCGTCATGACCCATCTCAACTCGGTCGCTGCGAATTTGTCTCGTGTTGCCAAAACTACTATTACTATGCACATGGGACATTCCGTGATGCGACTTTGCTCAACCTTGAACGAGCCCCGGTGGATCACCCCCGGCACAACCGGAGGATACAGGGCTGTTGATGGAACACATACTGTACATACATACCCCAACGCCTCTGCGATGCCGTCGATCCCTTGTGTGGGACACATGGCAAATCCCTTGAATCCCCCCCCCTAGGAGCAAGCCGTGGTTTCGCAGCCATGCGCCCATGCTACATGCTCAACCGCCGCTCCACAAACATCTCAGCCAAAAGTCTCAACTTGGCACAGCGCCAGACTAAGATGGGCAATCTGATAGCAACAGCTCCAAGACATTGTCTATGTAGTTTCTATCCCCTCGAGCGCTCCTATAGTTCCCAACGGCTGTAGGAAAGTCTCCGTTGGAGTTTATCGAGCCCACCCCTTGGTTCAACCTTCTTCTGCAATGACAGACCGTTCATCTCTCTGCCGTACTTTCAGCTTCCACAAGTTGTCCATTGCTCTATCACAATTTCATCTGCCTGCCCCGAGACTACTGGCGCTCTAAGAAGCGGCTCCGCGATCTTCCCTTTTGGATCAGCTGTCACAATGTAACCCACTGACGCAATAAACCCACTTCGTATGTAGGTACAGGTACGGTATGTACGGTACGGTACCGAGTACATGCTTGTCGTCGGTGCACGAGTGTCATGTATGCACACGCCTGGAACCTTCAACCTCATTGCCCTTGCAAGCCTGGCTCTCAAGGCTCTCCATCGCGCACACGTCGGTGCTGGCGACCCGCTCAACTCGGCCGTCGCGACGCACGACCCGGCTGGGGTGGAACCAGTTGAAGAGTAGGGCTACTTGGGCCATGAGCAAGGCATCGAAGATGTAGATCCACACTTCTCTCGACTGGAGCTCGCCCTGCTTGCCCACGGCATACTCGACAACGCGGAAGACGGAACGCACAAGGATCATGGCACTTGTACCGTAAAGCACATAAACAAGTCTCTTCCAGGGCACAGTGACCTCGGGAGCGCTCTGCGTCGGTCTTGCCCGTACGCGTAGGTGGAAGACGAGGATGACGACCATGAAGAAGCCAAAAAAGAGGATCTGAATGCACAAGCCGCCAACGATGATACCCTCGCCTCTCTTCACGTCACTCTTCGCCTTTGCCGTGGCAAGCATCGCTCCCCCTCCGCTCTGGGTCAGGAATGAGACGACGTCGCCTGCCACGAACACCTTTGTCAGCCACCGGGGGCTGATGGGAGACAGGCGCTCGGCTTCAAGGAGGCGGATCAAGCGGCCGAGAATCATGTAGATGGACGCCGCCAGGAGCGCAGGTCCCAGGAGTAGCAGGATCGATTGGATCATGTACGGCATCTTGGTAAAGTCGGGTGCCTCCTTGGCGGAAAGGGCGCGACCAATGTAGCCAATCGCCTCGACTGTTCTGGTCAGCCGCCTGCTCTTGAAGTAGGATGTAGCTTATGATATGTAAGCTTTTGGAGCTTGCGCTCTCCGGGTTCCTTACAGAGACAGCCGATGAGGAATGGGATAAAGTACCACGTGCGGTTGCGGGAAAGTTGCCAGAGGTGAAGGAGAGACGAGATGCCAAAGACGACAGCGAAGATGACGGCAGCCGCCATGGACGGGTTGTATCTGTAGAAGATGTACGCCTGGTGGCCAGCCTCATTGTTGTCGTCTGCCATGACTGCTCTGCTGTTGGCAATGTCTTGAGGAGTGTCTATCTCGCCTTGATTGCCGCTCTTGAGTCGACCGCGCTTAGATGCCCAGCTGTTGACAGAGGATGTGCCGTGAGCTGTGGAGCTACTGGTGATTTTTCCCTACTTCTACGGTTGCAAATCTTCAATTTATATCTATTTCCCATTTCCTTTCGTTCTCACTATCGTCGTCGTCGCTGTCCCCTGAGTTTTTACAAACTGGCCGTATACGCGGAGAGGCGTATAGTCTAATGGTGGAGTCTGTATCGTCTATACGCGTATAGACAGTTGAGACAAGCCAGCCAACTTCTGTCTCTGTCTTTAAATGACAACTAGTGCTTATCAAGTTCAGGATAAATTCAACTCAACGCTAAGTTAAGTCTTGTCGCCTGCCTGTTACTTACGCGGTTGCTTGTGGCTGAGCAAGGCACGCTTCCGTGCGCAAAGTTGAGGCTTCGTGGACTCAACTACATGCCGGTTACAGTCACGTATTCGTCATTGGGGCTTAGTGATCGCGTTTTATAGTTGCGCCCATGTCGTATATTAGCTGGTGCCTGAGCTTTATTTCAAGACTTGAAGATGGGAATGATGCGAGGCGTCTCGAATCTGGACTATATACAGGGTAGCTCATCTGATGGAGTTACTCCGTAAGTTTTGCTTCTTGATCTGGGGAGGAGTACCTAGATCGAGAGACTACAGGTTCTAGATCTTTCCTGTTATCACGAAACATACTTGAGACTAGTGGTTGTTTGCCTGATAGTTGTCGCTGTAATCCAGTTGTCAGTAGACGTATCCACGCTTGGCCTGCGAAGACAAAACTTTATATTGACCACCGGCCATTGGCCATTGACCCGACGCTGAGTTGGTCACCTTCTCGAATATCTGGTATGCCTGTCTAGCTACTTGAAAGCTGTGGTAAAGGATATTCAATTGTTCCTATCGCTCGCGCCACTGTGCAACGCCCGCAAGGCCCCGGCATCAAAAGCGGACGTTCGTTGAGAATGCTTCGTCGAGATTTGCCAAAGTCTGTATGTAGACGACGGGCAATCGCATGGTATGTAACGCTCCATGCTACGATTTTCATATCGTCCAGTAAAGAGCGTATTCGGTGGCTAATCTTTTGTTCAGGAATGAGGTTACGGTGGCGTGTGAGGCAGATAGTCAACCGATTACTGTCGGGTGTCTAACATACGCAGAATAAATGAGCAGAAAGGCACTTGTAGAATGTTCAATGCTCTGAAAGAGTCAAACTGGGCAATTTGTACACAGAGTGGGCACAGTCGTCTGTCACACTGTTCAAACTTGTCTCCCATGCAAGAGAGGCTTTGATGGCAATGCTACGCGCTTCTTTCGGGTGTTACCAGCTATTGAATTGACTGCATAAGACTTTTGTTCAGCTACACACAGATTTGCACAAGTTTGTCTCTAGGTATCTAGGCAGTGAATTGTCCCAAGATGTGCACTGCTCTTTCTGTCACAAGACAAGTGCCAAGGCATCACCCTGTTAGTCCTGTAGTTTGTCGATTTGTGGTGTTCATTCATTTCAGAAAAGTTTATAGGCAAAACACAAAAGACACTCCCGGGATCCTCCTCGTCGATTTTGTTCAGAATAGCGTTAGGTCTCTAAAAGCGTGCTTGGGCGGTGGGGGGAGGGAGGAGTTGAGACTTCCCGGGTTTGCCGACGACGTCTACTCCCCTGACAGTTGACACTAATCGCGTGCTCCTATTTGTTTCGATTGCCCAGTTCATTACCTAGGACAAAGCACAAATTTCTATACTCTTGTCTAGCTCATTTAAAAGAGAAGAACCGCAATCGTGTTCTTAATCTGAATGGCCGTATCTAGTGCTAGTACAGCTTGTATGCTCTCAAAGGGGGCCAGTGATGAGTTAAGCAACCGCTTATTTCCCTAGTTCTTCACGATGTTTTCTGTGGCAATCCTTCTCAGGTCAGGTTTTGAAAAGAGAATGATGGCTGAGCGAGCTGTTTCTCTGAAAACTTCCCATGGCCACATTGCCTTGGACTGAGGCGACGTAACGTTTTGAGCGATTCAGTTGCGGACCATGTGTAATTATGGAGCAAGCGAAGCATCGATTTCTTACTTGAAGTCTGAGTTGTGTCTTTTTTAGATTATGAATTCTTTTCACCAAATATTAAGAAGTGTTATAGTTGCTAATATCTCCTGTACCTTTGATGACTCGACACTAGTTCTCGTCTCCACGGAGCCGTGAAAAGGGGGTTTCGTTACCTTTTCAGATACGAGCAAAAACAGATCAACAAATATTTGCTCAACTCTTGCAAGTACCAAAGCCCAGCTATCGACAGCTAACGTCGTCTCGGCAGATTCGGCAGTTCAGAGAATGGTCCTAGTTGGGGATGCAGACTGTTGAATCGATGCGTTAGGGGCTCGTGAGGGTTTCGAAGCACGACTATTTAAGTAGCTATCCTGTAAGAGCACCACATGTGAGAGCACCAGCTTAAATTAGGACCGAGACAGCCGCTTTCGTGTCCTCGACGTCCTCTTCAATGTCAGTCGCATTTACTGGAACGGCCGTCGTGACGTATACGTCGTATCCCCGGCCATGAGGAAGGGCACATGTACAGGACTGCCGATTCACGGAAAAAGATGTCAAGACACAAGCCGGGTTGACACCGTCGGCCCGCAGGCCGTGCGTCCGAGACGAGCTCCTACTCTGAGTTGATCGCGTCGCTTCGTCAAGGCCGATGTTGAAGTTTGTTACGCCGGAGCAATCAGAGGAGTAGCAATCTTTGTTAAAAAGAAGAGGACTGCCTCTAGCTTGTGCCCCTACTTACGAACTACAGAAGGTGATAAACTTACAACTACGACGCAGTAGACGGAGCTGGTGGTCTGTTTGATCCCAACATGCAACATAACGGGACTATTCCTGGCTTCTCTTCCGAACCTGACCATCTGCATAGAGTGTAACAGAAACTATGGCTGTAACATCTAGAGCACAACGGGAGGGCAGCGGGAGTTTTGGACATGGGCACGCCGCTGTCTACACAACAGCGCGCAAGCGCAACATGTTCCTCGGTGTTCCAATACATTGTATGATTGTGTCTGCAGTTGTGACACTCGGTTGTACCTTCAGCAACCCTTGCTTTGCCAAGCTCATACTCTTCTCCATCATCATCTCCGACCTTTTATGAGAATGGAATGGAGGTCCAGCCACCGCCAATTACCACAGTGCGCGACTGAATCCGCCTGAGCGATCCCAGAGCCAGTTCGACGCGCACTGTGTCTCTGGCGGCGTGTATGACAAGGGTGAGTATGTAGGGGCCGGGGTGACTATTGGTTCATCTGCTTCGAGAAGGCCCCTAGGCTGGTTTGCTCTGGGTCGATCGAGATCGCAGCAAACCGTGGTTCTGCTTTGTCGGTAATGTCGACGTACAGTAGATGCTTGGTGTGAGCTATATAGAAGGCTAGACTCTGTAGGTACAGCATGGCATTCTCTTCCACGACAGTACTCGGGGGAAGTGCCTGTTGAACTGCCCAAAACACCCCTTTCTTCTTCATGTGTCAATGTCCCACAGACGTGAACAGGTATCAAAGAGGAACCAGGGCCGAGACGCCCCAACGCGTCTCTCAACTGTATGTCTAGGCACATCATCGCGATGCATCGACGGATACTCGGACCGAAGAGACCAGGCCATCCAATTCTCTGGAGCGGTGCCTGCAAGGGCTACCCTGCCGGCTGGCGGTACGGAGAGTACTTGATGGGACATCCAGCCACTCCACAACGACTTGTCGGCTTGTACCGTACTAGCTGGCCGTAACCAGGCACGCTATCTATGGGATGTCCCGTTATGGCTTGGCCGTTTCGAAAGCCGTCGTCGCTCTGACAAGCTCTGCTTCAAAGGCATGGATGGGTATCATTATATGATTGTATCATTGTATCACGACTGTAATCTGTACAATGCGGCAGGCCGTTCGCCACTCGGGTGCTGGGGTTGCACGAGTACCCTCACAGTTCGTCTCGGCTGGAAGACGCTGCGGCTGCCAATGGGGAAAGAAACTCGAACTCTAATCCTGGCTGTTGGTATCTTCACCACCATTTGGCGCTACAAACTACAAGTGGCAGTACATGTTCCGTCGCCATCTTGTTCTAGCGTCCAGCCTCACGGGATGGGCTGGCTGCCCATCCAGCCCATCCAGCCCATCCTACAGAGCCGACGCCAGCGGCTGCTACGGCACTGTTCACGCGCGCTGTGAGTACAGTATCAGCAAGTGAGTCGGTTAGTCGGTTGCCACAGTCGACGTGGCGAGGTCCAGGGAGTGATTTCCCTACCGTGCTGCGTATCAATGTGCGTGATAATGTGCGTGGTGATGGGTGCTGGACAGGTAGCTCGATGCTTGGTGCGAAATCAACATGTGTTCTGTGTCAAGCAAATTCAAGGCCATGTAAGCATCCTTTGCGCATGCTACGGTACAAGCGTGTTCCAAAGGCCCTCCAACCAAGGGTTCTCAAATTGCGACCGGCTGCTCTGCTCTTCGTATTTATCCCGGCCTGGCCGCACGGAGCTGGCACCAGATTCGAGGACAGTATCCATACGTGCAGCCAGCTTTGAAAACGGCAGCGAATCCATCGTCTTTAGTCGTATTCTGCCGACACAGTAAGTTTTGCATCTGACCAGAGATGTAGGCCAGGCACATCTCGTTGCTACAGATGGCGTGGTTCGACTCGGCGCCAAGTCAACGCGTGCTGGGGCACGCAAGAATGCGCTAGATGCCGCGGCAAAACCCCATGTAAACCACTGGAAGTGAAGGTAGAGAACTCTCGAGCGGAAGAACCGAGTTTCCCATGCCTTTCTGGGCATTTTGGCATACATGTCTCTTGGTATAGGCCCCGTGGTGTCCCTGCCGAGCATCTGGGCTGCGATCGCGATCCACAAGCCGATCAGCAGGTACATGTTGACTCGCCCGTCTTGAGACCATCAGACGAGGAACAACAATTCTGGTAGGGTGACTAGAATACGCCAGAGGAGGCTACTTATGGCAGCACAGTTGCTGAAACGTCAGGTCCTGCTCTTGGTGGTGGGCCAAGCGTTAAGCGTGATGCGTAATCGACTTACACTGAGGACCCATAAAATCCCTAGACAGGAGAGGCCATCGCCAACTTGTCCCTTGATTCGCCGCAACCCTAAAATCTAGCAATGCGCCAAAACACCATCACAACATCAATCTCTTTCTTCTTCCTACATCGCCTCTCGAACCGAATTTCGATTTCCTGAAGAAGCAAGGGAAAAAAAATCATCTTGGCTCAGACTCATCTTTGCAATACTTGACGATGCCTCGATGGTTTGATCAGATTGTCTATTTGGAAAGGGGGCAAGCTCAGGCAACAGTACAAACGATCCCGTCGATGGGAAGAAGAAAGGACCTGACGAGAGGCCGTGGAATTCAAACAAGGTATTCTTCTCGGAATTTGATTTTGACGATATAGAGAGACGAAATCTTGCAAACCAAACTCCTCTAGACGACTGTCGAGTGTCGACAGTACAAACCAACACACGACGAAGAAACAAGTCCGACCAGACGAGAATCCAGTTCAACCAAACCGAGCTTCAAGACAAAAAAAAACCCCTCTAACTTGTCCTGGGGTAACAGAGGCAACATTACCCAAGGCCAAGACGAAAGCCGACGGTGCGTGTGCGCGACGCCAGCCGACACGCGTAAGGCCTCACCTTGGAAACAACCAAAAGAGACTGGCGTTCGTTCCCAGTAGCTTCCACAGGAAGCACCCAGCTTCCCGAGTTACATTAATCAGAGATCAGCCGTACAAATTTCGATGCTGGAGGCCACTGCGACGGGTGGTTATGCAACAATGACGATGGCAGAACGGCAACGCGAACAGGTTAAAGCAACGATTAGCAGCCAGCAACCCACGAATCAGCTGCTTCGAAACGCGTTCTGATATCCAGTCCATGCAAAAGCCGCATTCATTAACGGTCCCATCTTCGATATCGATATTGTTGCGGGTGTGGTATTCAAAGTGGAAGATTTGTCCTACTGTTTTCCGGTCAACCAGCCAGCTCAACGCCGTCCTCTTGGCTACCAACAACACACGAATTCAACAAAGATGTTCCCTGGCTAACATTTTTCATGTTTGATATGCAGGTAACCTAAAATTGCGTTCAAGCTGGTTTCTAATTTGGAAACCTGCCCCTTTCAAGTTTCGAAATTTCGAGTTGTCGTATTGCTCCGGACGAACCGCCCCTTCGAGAACCAATACTTTCAATACCCAGATGGCCACTCTGGCATAGGGCATCAATCTTTAAATCGTGAATTGTCGCGGTAAAATATCGTATCCTTGGGCTATCCAGTTGTCATTACAACGCCAGATGGCTCCCGGTTACTGGTCGTCACACCGGCCGCATTCTCCCGGGTGAATTCGAAAGCCCCAACCACCGCAGGCTCGCCCCTGCGCTGCCATCCGATCGAAATGCCTCGCTACCTAGATGTCAAGATCCAATTACACCCATCCATGCCAGTATACAGCATACCGTGCAGCAAGTATCGCGGCCTACACGGCAAGTTGGGAGAATGGCCATGGCTGTCATGTGCACACTTTCGGACGATCAGCTCCGTCAACCTCCAACGTACACATGCCAAGTTGATGGGCCTGCAGCTTCTGGGAAACCAGTTCCCTTTCCTCGCGGGTGATTTCGAGCTGAGCTGCAGTTTCGCCACTCGTAACCTCGAGCAATAGCACTGGCCAGACAGTAAGGAACGCGTCTATTCAGCGGCAATTCGTCAATGTGACATCATGTGGTCGTAGAGAATCCTATTGCTTACCCGCCCAAACCCAAATTGCCGCGCATGAGATTATCGATAATTGGGGCAGAGTAGCATGCCGGTGACTATGTCGAAATCTCGATCTTTGCCGCCACGCCCGATCGAAAGCGCATCTCGCCAGCAATCGACGGTTCTTCCATAGTACAGTAGCAGAAGCAAACTAGTCCCAGCATACAGCCCTAGTTGATGTGGACACAGCCGTGATGTCAATTCGGTGGCGCTGTTCGTAGGTCTCATCTACTTTGAAATACAACAACATGGTCCATCTCATACTCTCTCTGGCGTTGTGCCAACCAATGCATTCTACGCAGTGCTGCAACAAAGGAGGCAACCAGCCCAACCTTTGAACCCAATTATAGAATGATTGGATTTTGATATCACAACTAGATTCCTACTGTACCAACCGTTTCGCAGAGTTATTGCCACCCCTTGGCGCCCTTGTACAGTTTGTCAATCCCCGTGAGGCTGTCAAGGCCCAGCAGCAGATTTGCACTGGTGTTCTCGAGTTTCCCTTGCGCTGTGGCGACTTAGGATGTCTCTTGCTTTTGGAAGGGGTCAAACGGATCCCCATGTGGATGTATTCGGTTTTCTTTCGGTACCTTGCTCGCTGCCGTATTCAATCCCCTGGAAGTGGAAGGCCCAGACGTTTCCTTTGCCTGCCTAGGGCGCCAGAGTGACGGACTTGCTCGGTGCATGGCAAGCCGTGATAAGTCCTCACCAGGCAGACAATGACACGTTCCAGTTGACCAAGGCCGCCGCTTGTACAACTACCAACTGGCCTCTCTGGTTGACCGCTCGTTCACAATTTCCGCCGTCGTAATTAGAGGTAACAGCGGCTTCTTCATCTCGTC
This sequence comes from Pseudonectria foliicola, assembly GCA_003693505.1. NCBI lineage: Eukaryota > Fungi > Ascomycota > Sordariomycetes > Hypocreales > Nectriaceae > Pseudonectria > Pseudonectria foliicola. The sequence continues at coordinate 248,434 of QUZD01000001.1, forward strand.
AAATGCCGAGCCCGAAATGACGAGTGGCAGCTTGCTCAAGGTTGCACCGACTCTTGCGGCCAGCAGCCTCCCGTCCCCCCCCCCTAGGTGTTTCGCAGAGTTGCTCCTCCAGGCCTGTCTGACCAGGGCTTGTTGAACAGCGAGAGACTCGTCGGCCCAGCTAGGCGACCACGACATCCCCGACGCGGTGATGTTGGCTGTGTAATCGGCTCTTGACAAGATTGCCAGTGTCCAGTATGCATTGTTACACTTTCTTCGGGAGACGGCTGATAAGCCGGACGGGGAGCTCGAGAGGTCATTTTGGCGTTGTACGAGAGATATGGATATGGCTAGCTATTTAACCTGCAACTTGCGATCCTCTATTCAAAGTCGGCAGCAGAAGAGATATCGCGACAGATTGCTAGCACGAGCCACAAGGAGAAAGCAACCATCGTCATAGCAGTACTTTGGCAGCCCACGCTTTTGGCCTTTCACCAACATGAGGTTTGCAGCTGTTACTGTAGTCTTGGCAACGCGCCTGGCGAGGGCTGGTTCTGCGGCACATTCAAACACAGACGCCGCCGACTGTGGAGAGTCGAGTGGGAGTGAGAGTGGGAGTGGCCAGGAGAAGACGGTAGTGACGCACGACTGGCTTCCCACCACCAACACCAACAAGAACGGGCACTCGGTCACTACTTTGACCTCTACCGCCACGTCTACGTTGGTGAAGGGCACGCCTTGCACGCAGCACACGGTTGTTGTGACCCTGTCGACGTCGATACGGTGGGAGGACGTCTCTGTCAGAACCTTGTAAAAGGGAAACTAACAATTGTTGCCTGTCTAGAGCTTCGAGTCCGCCGACGACACACCGTAGCTCCGCGTTCTCGACCTCCTGCGTCACGCTCTATAACTCGGTAACTGATACTTTGCAAGTCTCAACCGAGGCGTCCTCGTCGCCCCCTGGATCTATTTCCTCGACCGTCGAGCCACCTCCGTCCCGTGGTATTTCAAAGACGCCGCTGCCGCAGACATTATCGGGGTTGGGCACCACCAGCACCAGCACCAGCTTGGTCGTCGTCACGGGAGAACCCTGCTCGACTGATGTAACGGTGACAAGGACGGTTCTGGAGACGTGGAGGTCCGTCAGGCCCGCCACGGAGACGCTCGTACGCACGCGATCGATGACCATCGAGACGGTCGTGGTGGAAACCTACTCGACTCGGACGGGAGAGACTACGCTCGGCGGGACACGCACTACTACCATCACGGTCAGCACACTCAGCGTTTACGCTACTACCTGCGTGAAAGAGGAGGAGGAGGAGGGCTGTTGCGAGGGCTGCACACGGCCCGCGTCGACAGTCGAGACAAAGACGGACTCGTCGTCCCAGGCCACTACTGGCGCGTCAGCTCCCTCTTCAGCAGCCATCCCGAAGCCAGAGGATTCAGGGGTGGAGTCAACCGGAGCATCAGCAACAGCAACAATGGAAACAGGGACAGAGACAGGAACAAGCACGGGGGAGGCGTCCGGCTCAACATCCCCGGCCGAAGCTGCAGCGGCAACTGTCGGGACCGGCAGGGGCACACTGTTGGGGCTTGTGATGGCGGCTGCATTGATATGAAGGGTGGGTGGGCGGGCAGCCAGGAATTAAGAATGAATACCTTACTACAACTAGGTACTCGGTAATATCTCTACACGAAGCCCACACAACGCACGCACAGGGTCCCTTGTTCGTAAAGTACACTGGGTACCTACGTAACGTAAGCCACCGAGCAAAAGGCTGCTCTCCATGTCTTCTACGATGTTGTAGTAATCGATAAATGGTGCCGATCCTGTCTCTCCAGGCGCAGCATGGCACCACTTGAAGCCTAGACTCCCCCAATATGGGGAGTTTTGTCAATGTCAGCCCTCTGTCCAGCCCGTAGAGGGCTGCTAGGTTCTTGGACCGGCCGAGATGTTTCCTCTGCTTTCTCTTTTTTTCCGCTCGTCTCCGTGTTGTCCCGAGTAACCTACCACGAGGGACCCTAACTAGACCAGACAGAAGTAGAGAAGTCACGATTATGGATCCCCCAGGAACCGACCAACGTGTGCTCAAGGGCGAGACATTGGGAGCACAAGAGCCTCCGGCCTGAGAGTGTTCGCCTGGAGGGTGTACGGGGGGCCCAAAGGGCCTGAGTAGCTTGCCGCTCTCGTGGCCCAGGGTTCTGCGGGGAGCATGGCCCTTGGGGAACTGGCCCTAGCAAGGTGTCAGCCTCTCTTCTCTCCCTAGTAGTCATCTCCTTGTTGAGGTCTCCCTCCCTCCCTCGTGTGCCTCCTGATCCAACCAAGACCGGCCGTCTGACAAGCTCATGTTGCTGCAGAGCTCAGCAGGCGGTTGCTCTTTGGGGCAAGACGACCGATATCAACCAGTTTGACGCGAGAACGAGTTTTGATGCCTTGCATAACACCCAGGCGTTTGCTAGGATTCCTTCTTGTCAGCTCCACTGAGATCCCCTGTGTCACCTGCATCATGATTCCGAGCTGCACTTGACGATGTGTCTGGACGACTTGTTGTTGATACGGGGGGACTATGGTGATACCACACCACGTTGTACTTGAAGCCCCTTGTTCCAATATCAATGTTTGACCCGTCCCCGTCACGGCCTTGCTCGACAGAAGTCAGCCACAGCCCCGGCCCCGGCGATCCGATATTATGCTTGCTGGGCCAAATCAGCCTTCCGCAGCTGACAGGCCAACGTCAATGGCCAGCATGGAAGCAAAGTCCTCAGATCTCAGATGCCCTCTTCTCTTTGCGTCCTCGCAGGGTTCCACCTAGACGCAGCAGCGGCAGCAGCAAAACTGCTTCCCCGTTAGCGTCTTGCAAGCGCCAAGGTACCGGGAGTATTGAACTCGTCTACCAACTGATGTACTATACTTCTCCAACGTGGAGAGTTTGGGGTCCCTGTTAACAGCCCACCCCCCTTTTCCGGAGTCTACCGGGAGCCACATATGTACACACACATACACACACATACACACACACACACACACACACACACACACACACACAATACACACACATAACAAACACACACATGTTACGCCCTCACACGTGCACATAGCCGAGAAATCCATCCCGAGGGAATCGTGCCTGCAGGCGTGGGCTTGGAGCTAGAGTTGCGGACATGTCGAACGCCGCCGGCCGGTAGGGCAACTAGCTCCATGGGGCGTGCAGCTTCTCCAGCTCTGGCATAGCAATAAATAGCAGGGTGGATGACCCGCGACATTGTCCACAGGTTCCATCGAGATCGCAAATGGTCTGCACTCGGCCTAGCGCTTGGGTTCCGGACAAGCTTGGGTTTCCCCGGTCGTTTCAGACTTGGCCGGTCTTCACAGCACGTTCCAGAGAGGGAAAAGAAAATATGAGCCAACGTCATTGCTTGTTCAAGACAGAGGTATCAAACGGCCGTGAATGCGTAACTGGACTATGCCCTAGAAAGAATGAGATTTCACCTTGGCTGACCCATGGCCATGATAATCATATCCCTTGGAAACAACCCCCCCCCACCCCCCCCCCCCCTTTCCCTACATTATTATTCGCTATCAGAGTCCTCTGAATCCTCAACAACAAAGGCTGCAGAGCTTGTCGTATACTTTTGAATTGGATATTCCACTGCCGGTACGACGGGGTAGAGCCGTGCCCTAATCTTTCGATTCTCTCCATACGCCGCTTCCCATGGGGGAAGCATTCCGCTAGGGATGTCCCAGCCCATCCTCTGACTTCTCAGCCAGAGCCGGACGAGATGCCGGGAGGAAGATGAACTGTCCGAATACGCATCTCGTCGGTGGAGCAGCGCAAGGTTGTTGAGAAAAAGTAGGTCGTCCTTGCGGAGCTTCAACTGCAGCTCGTTTCGGTGAGCCGATTCAAAGACTGCTTCAAGGGCATACTTTTGTGGGCTTGTCAAGGATGGAATTTCGGATTTGGGCATGCTGGGGTGCGGGCCAAGTCTGTGGATGTCCAAACTAGCGAGTAGATTCCCCTGGTGGAACGAGAAGACAGGGGCGAGATAGTAGGAGGCTTTGCGCCCCGACCTGGGTTGAGTGGTGTCATTAGCGGCCTGGGTGAGCCATTTTGAATATTGTCCCCATGGGGAGGGGGGAGGAAATCTCTTACAGTTGGACCGGCCAGTTTGGTGCCAGGAGTGTTGGGATGACTTGTGGCTCACGGGCAAGCAGGTCGTTGAAGACTGTCCAGGCGGAGCTGATATGGGTGAAGCCGCCCTCTTGAGACATTCCTCTGACTTGCAGTGACAAGACATCGCAACCCATGTCGGTGTGGAAAGGCTGTGCGGTGTCAGATGAAGCTCTGGATCCAAGGAAGACGCGAGAGAGGAGATTGCTGCATACCAGGGCCACGTTGGAGTGAATGCCATGCCGCCTGTCGGCTGGTACCGACCATTGCTTTGAGTCGGTGATGTGAGCTGTGGGGGTTGCTGTGAGTTGATGGCTATCGATGATTCCGCAGACAAGTCATGGGCAACTTACAGAGCATGTTGCCCTTGCGGTCCTGGAGACCCCTCATATCTGCAATGTGGCTGGCAATGCCCAAGAAGATGATGATGCCATCTTCGTCAGTGTACGCGGACGCATCAACCCCACGGACGACGACGAAGCCGCGGCCTAGGTGAAGATCCTCGGTACATGTTCGAAGCCGCCGACGCAGGCCTGGGAGGGCAAAATTGCACTCGGAAACTTCATCACCGTCCAGCCCGAGAGCTTTACCGTTCTGGTGGTTAGTTTGCGCCACTGTTGTGTTGGGGGCGGAAAGAAGCCAGACTCACTTTTGAAAGATGCCAGTGCTTGTGAAATCTCTACTCTATCTTGGGCAGTCAGAAGGAGGGTGTAGATCTGCTCTCCATGGTATTCTGCCCCTGCCCAGACCAAGGGCCCCTTGAGAGAAGTTGGGGGCCGGTTGATGTCGATGGTTTCCAAATCTGGAAAAGTTGCGCCGAGATTCTCGTTGTTGATGTGTAAATGACCTGGGGAAGGGGTGGGCACGAGGCCACGAGAAGCAGCCATACAGGCTACAGTAGATTCAAAACAAAGGACCGTGAGCAATAACAAAAGCACTGAAGAGGGCCTGGGTTCCGATCCGAGCAAGGTGGTTCTGGAAGGTTGTGTGAGAGCAAAATGGATGTCGTCGGCCGAGAAGCAACCAACACACCTATCCTAGTTGGTGGCGAGACCGGGATTGGCCTAGGGGACCTTTATTAATTATTACGAGGCAACGGTTAGGTCACGGCTCTCTGGCGGTTGGTTGTTGGTCGTTGGACTCTCCCACCATGTACGAGCGAGAACGAGGGAGCATCCGATGTCATCTGAATCCTTCTTGGGCTAGGGCAAGGTGGAAAGGCAGAAGAAGACTGCAGCCGTGGTTTGCTCGTTCATTACGGGGGCCCGTCAATCTCTTCTCACTTGCTGGAAGAATTCAGTTGGATCGTCGTTGTTCGAAAGGAATGGCCGGTTGGGCGGAGAAATCTGTGCGTAGGATAGGAATGGTCGGTCGCCGTGTCTTTGTTGTCCGTTCATGCTGGGATTATCAACACCTTCAGGGTCCGCATACACCTAGATTTGGTCCCGCCGGCTGGGTTTTGGTGGAGATTTCTCGCTACGGGGGTATCATGGATGGCGGAGAAGCCAGGAGTGTGTGTAGTAAAGAGATGGGGGAGAGGAGAGTCTGGATACAGGGCTTCGGAACCAGGGGCGGGAGAAACACGGGATGCAGATTACGGGAGCTAAAGTTCTTGGGGAGGGAGGGAGAGAGGGAGAGAGAGAATGGGATAGAGGAGAGAGAGGAGAGAGAGGAGAGAGAGACAGACAGACAGATAGATAGAAACAGGGAGGGAAGAAGTGGAGGGGTAGTTTTCAAAAGTAGAGGATCCAAGTCGGCGGCAAGGTGTTTTGACATTGGATGAGATGATAAGAGCAACTGCCTACCTCTTACTCCGTACTTGCCTGCTGTATTATGTATATACTGTATATGCGGGCCCAGCTGTCAAGTAGTGAACACTCGTCTCACGTTATTACTTATGCAGACCTCTGGGGCCAATGTACGACAACCCGGCCGATCCATGCTGTCAACACGTGCTGGGACGGTGGATGGAACTGATCAACTGACGGTGCCATCCATGTAACTTGGCAACTCGAGGATTGGAAACTTTTTTTTTGCCGGGTGACGCTTTTCTTCGAGTTGGCGACGACAGGTCCAAATTCTCCGGGCGTCCGAGTGAATTCGCCAATGACCTCTGATGCCCCTATGACATGATGGCAAAGCTTTCGTACAGTAGGGGGCTACGAGGGGTTACGGTTCCCCGTTACGGTTCCCCATTAATACCGTGGAGAGATGGATCTCGATGTAAGTTAATCAGCAAGTGTGAGTCGCCCCAACACGCACTGGGCGGCCGACGCAACGGGTTGAAACTCACTCGGCAGACGGAAGAGACTGTGTGCGTGCGTGCGTGCTTGCTTGCTTGCTTGCTTGCTTGCTGTGTCGACGAGCTTGGCTCTTGGATCTCCCTTTTGCCTTGGCATCGTCTTCTCGGCTATGCTTGTTGGGGCAGTAAGCATGTATGTTTGTGTGTATGGTAGGTAGACAGACTGCTACCATGTGGTTGGTGATTTCCGGCCGTCCAGCTAAGCTTAGCTAGCTCTTTCGCTCTCGGTCGTTCAAGACGTCTGCGATTACCGATACCTAAAGGTACTTTCCCAATGCAGAAGACTACAAGGCACCAAGACAATGGACGGGATAGGTACGGGTTAGCCTAGCTGACTAGCTGACTACCTACCTAGGCAAGGTAGGCGGACACGTACAATAGAGTTGGGTTGGTACAGTAATGAGTACGTACAGATTAGTACATACCTAGGTACTACTGTATAGTACTATAGTCTATGTAATGGATGTGAGGTATTGTAGGTAGGGATGTGGCGCAGATGAGGCCCACAGTACCCAAGACACGCAAGGTTGTTGCTGTTGATTTAGTTTCGTTTCCAGGCCGGTTTCAACGACGTGCCGGTACTCCGTACGTCTACATACCTTGCCCATCTATTCCGTACCTTGCCTTGCCTTGCCTTGCCTTGCCTTGCCTTGCCTTGCCTTTTGAGTAGTACTATACCTACCTTGGTACTCGAGGTAGGTAGGGAGGTACACAGAGATATCGAGACACGTGGCAGCATTCGGCACCAGCTCGCAGTTTGAGCATCCAGTGCCGGGCATCTTGCCCCCCAACCCTGCCTCTGATGGGCCTGAACTGGACTGGGCTGGGCGAAGAGGGCAATTGGATGGCCCGTCCGAGTCTACTGTACAGTACATGCAGAGTAGTATGTATGAGAAGGTACCAAGGAGTTATCATTGTCCAAGTTGGGTACAGTACAGGCACAGAGCACTGTAGGTAGACGGATAGGATGCTCCCAACTCCCCGGGCCAATCTGCACGAAATGTTGCGGGCTGAGGCTGCAAGGGGAAAAGCTCAGCAAAGTGATTGGCATCGCGCAAAAGGCCAAAAGGTGGGCCGCGGCATGGCGTCCAATCTCGTCGTCACAACTACCACCAACTTTGCCAGGACGGCGCGAGAATGGCGAATGGCCCGGCTTGGTTTGGAAGGGAGACTGATGATGAACCTGTTCGGATAGGGCTGGTGTGTTGTTGTCATACTGTAGTATGGACAGGACAGATCAGATGAGGGTTCAACGCCGACCCAACCGCAACACTACTTAAACTACTACAGTACTACACCAACAACAACAACAACAACAATAATAATAATAATAGCATCACACTATCCTATTCGCACTACAGATTACAGGCCATCCAACTGCAAAACGCAAAACGCAAGACAATCAAGAACAGACAGACACATCCCCCCACTCCAGCTCCAGCAAGCAGGGGTCGTTGATGCTTGCGCCCACTCTGTCACTCTGTCATTCTGTCACTCTGTCTGTTCCACTTCGTCTCACAACCAACGCTTGGCAGCTACTGTACGTACATGTACGGTTGTGTTGCGGTACAGTACAGTAGTACATGCCATACTGACAAGTTGGTACAGTATCGAGGCACAGTAATCTGTACCTTGGAGACAAAGCAAGGCCAGGCACAGTAGTCATCAGGCCGGGTTCCATTCTCCTCTAGCCTCCTCCTCCCCCCCCCCNNCCCCCCCCCCCCCCCCTGCGCAGCATCGCCGCCGGTTTCCCGCGTTTCTGCTGCCTTACCCCCGTCTGTCTGTCTGCCCGTCCGTCTGTCTGGACCGACCGGCTGCTTTGTCGACGATTCCGTGCCGCCGCGGGGCCCAATGAAGATCCAAGATCCGATATCAAGATGGACTCGTCCAA
>QUZD01000001.1:256875-272410 GCA_003693505.1 Pseudonectria foliicola
CTCTCTCTCTCTCCCCCCCCCTCCACATCTCCTCCTTGCCCATACAACTCTGACATGGTTGCATCAAGTCGAGGCTCAAGAGGGAGCTGACAGATGAGCCGCTGCCGCGTGACCAGAAACGCCAGTGGCCGAGCCATCTTCATCACGCGACGGCTCACCAAGGCATCATCAACAGCAACAGCAACGACTTTGGCCTGGGCGAACCGAGTCACCTCTACCACGGCGGCGGTGGCAGTAGCACCACGACTACTACGACGTCGGCGGCCATTACCCACTGGCCTGCTGCTGCTGTCGCGACTCGGTGCCAATGGCCCGTCTCGGCGATTCCATCCGTACCATCCCACTCGCAACATCAACCACTTCAACAGCATCATCACCTTCATCACCAACAACAACAGCAGCAGCAGCAGCAGTCCCAGCCATTTGGCTTATACGAAACCCCATGGGCGTACCTACCAACCTCTCTTCAACTCCCGTTCGAGGTGCCCATGCAGCTGCAGCCTCAGTATCGCGGACCCGGGACGGCTGACGACACAGCCAACCACTACGCCAACAATATCCCCAGCCAAGACTTCACCTTCCACTTGACCGGCGATGCCACGACGGTGCCCAAGGAGACCCACTATCACGATCACGGCCCTCAACCTTGGGCTCACTGGAACGGCCAGCCGCACATACAGCCTCACTCCTACAGCAACAGCAACACAGTAGCCTCGGGTCTGGCAACGGGTGGCCAGCCCGTCAGCACTGGCTTCACCCCGAGCGCTGCGTACCCCGGACCCGTGCCTCCATCTTCATCAACGCTAGACCACCTTGAAGTCTTGCCCAGCGATGCTTCTGCTTCCCCGGTTGCTGCTGCTGCTGCTGCTGCTGCTGCTGCTGCTGCCCTCGCCGCCGCGCCCGTTCCCTCACCCTCGCAGCCTCCGCTACTGATCCACACCGACTACCACCGTGGTGTTGCGAGCTACTCAAAGGCTTCGCTCGATGGCTTGACGACGCTGCGCCCGAAGAGGGTCCCGGATGACCATGGGGAACGCCATAGGGTCAGCCCTCCCACAGACGTGGCCTCGAACGGCGTCTCTCTGCTTCCTCAGGATGACGACCAGGACGACCAACCCGACAACGAACACGACGATGACCGCGTCGAGGACGACAACGACGATCAGGATCAGGACAGCGCCGATACCAACAACGATGCCAACACCAACGACGACACCGATGCCGACGCCGGTCTGGACAGCTCCAGCCTTTCCAAAGCGAAACGGGCCTTGAGTGCCGCCGAACGCTCACAGGTGGCCTGGACGAGGAAGCTCAAGGCCTGCGTGCGATGCCAGCGGCAAAAGACAAAGGCACGTGTACAGCTCCATCCCATCCCATCCCATCCCATCCCATCCCATCCCGCCCACTCTCATCTGGCCATCTCCTCTTGCTGACTTCTTTGACTCCCTCTCAGTGTCTCGTCGATCCCGAGAACCCGCGGGGCGAGTGCCTGACGTGCCGCAACGTCAACAAGACGACCAAGAAGACGATCCATCACCTCCCGTGCCTCCGCCACCGCATCTCCGAGGTGACCCTCTTCCGCCGCGGCGGCCTCATGCTGACCCGGCGCTTCTCCGACACCGAGATGAAGGACATCCGGGGCCGCCTGCTCGGCGAGGGAGCCCGCATCATCCTCGTCTCCCAGGGCCTCGCCGTGCCGCCCCTCACCCTCCACGTCGTCCGCTTCGAGCCGCAGGCCGGCGACGCCACGGCCCGCTTCTGGACCGACTCGCACCGCGGCCGGGACTGCCGCAAGAAGAAGGAGCTCGCCGCCTACTGCCTCGCCGACATCCAGGCCACCGCCGACGCCTTTGAGCTGTACACGCTGCGCTTCGCCGTGGACGCCATGGCGCGCGAGGCGCGGACGAGGGCGATGCTGGCGCCGGGGGAGCGGCTGGGGTTCGTGGAGAAGACGTATCTGATGGCGATTGAGCGCTACCACTCGCTGTGTGTGAGTACAACAGTGCTGGTTGATGTGATGAGACCGCGAGTCGGGTTGCTGAGCTGCCCTCTAGGTTGAGACGTCGACCAACAATAGTCTGAGCCAGGAGAAGGATCTCCTCGGGAACCTCATCGTTCTATGGCTGGCCATAGGTAAGCGACCACTCTCATCTCATTTCTGCCCCTTCTCGTCTCTCCTACTTCATCTGGTACATCTCGACTCCCAAACTCCCAACTCCTCGACTTCGCTCCATTTCTACTTGGTCACCCCCCCCCCNNCCCCCCCCCCCCCCCCCGACTCACACACTCACGCAACCACACAGAACACACCACCGGCTCATTCTACATCTGCGGCCCCGACACGCTCGGCATGGCCCCCGAAACCCAGGACACGTCCTACCCGCTCCTCGGCAAGGTCTCGGCGCCCCGGATGGTCGTCGCCCAGTTCGACTCGGTCAACTACAGCCGCCTGCTGGAAAAGTACCGCCGCCGCGTCCTCCACGACCTCGACGCCCTCATCGAGCGCCGCAACTCGCGCCAGTGGCTCACCGTCTACCTCGCCGTCTTCGTCCTCCTCCGCGAGGCCAGCTGGGTCAGCCAGGACCGCTTCCGACACGCCAGGGCCAACTACGACCGCTCCCTGCGCTACTCCATCCCCGACTTTGTCGAGCACCTCCACGAGGGCTGCAACATCCTCCTCGCCCACTGGCACTACTACAGCTGGCAGTCCTGGACCAAGCCCATGCTGCCCGACGACGACCGCCGCAAGACGCACCTCGCCCACCTCACCCCCGAGCAGTACGGCCTCGTCATGGAGACGGTCGCCGATCCTCATATTGCGCGGCAGCTCGGCCTCTGGAAAGACTACAAGAGCCAGACGGTCAGGCCCACCGACGACTACGCCTCCCTCCCATCCTACCAGCCTCCCTCCCCCAGCACTACCCCCTACACGGGGTCCCAGAACCGCTTCGACTGGGACCACCCGCTCTACTGGGTCTCGCAGCTCTTCGAGGACAAGTGGACGCCCCATCCTACATACCAGCGTGAGCCCGTCACGCCATTAAACAACGACGTCAGCTCATAATCATTGTCTCCTTTTCAAAATCCTCTTGCTTGGCATCCTTTTCTCCATGTTCCTTTGTGTAGTGGGCTGCGTGACGTGCTTGACGAGTTACGAATGAATAGGGCCATTATATCATATGGAGCTGCCGTTGCTCGTTTAGATCAAGCCTTTCATATAGCTGATGGAGGCTGGCTACGGCCATCATAATACTACTCAACCTTCCGTTGCCTTGTGCTGGTTACTATGCCGTATCAACTGCCATGTAGGCCGTGCCTGTAGACTCGAAAACGCGCCGGACAATCATATCCCAAGCCTTTTGTTGTTCTACGACTGTCCAGTTTATTACACTCGGCCTGCGGCGGCACATGTGTATCTTGTCTACTCCATCAAGGCACCTCTAGTATCTCTATCCCGATTCCACATGCGCCTTGTTCGATCCAAGCTCCACGCAGTCCACCTTCCCAGGCTCATACTGAGGCACGATGCTCATTTCGGGCGTTTCCCAAACTCTTCCCCCCTCTCCGCCCTCTATCCTTTCGGTACTTGACTCTGCGACTCCCGTCAGCGTCAGTCCGTGTAGATCCTGCGCCGTGGCGGCTTGGACTTGAGAATCCCCCATTCCAACTCGTCCGGCCACTCGTCGTCGACCGAGATGCCATCCACCAGTGGACTCCCAAAGCCGCCGCTCTTCATGACCCTCGTCACGTCACCCTTGGCCGTGCGTCTGCGATACCGAGCCTCGCGCCGACTCTGTGCTTGACGCGCCTCGCTGATCCTTTCGTCGAGGTAGTTGCAAAATGCCTGGGTCTGCTGAATGCACTTTTGCAGACGGAGGAGATGTTCGGCTGAGACGGGATGCTCTTTGCTGTCTGGACGAGACGGCGTTTCCAGAAGATAGTCTGTATTGAAACCCGTGATTGTTGGCAAAGGCTTGTTGGCTGAAGATTGGTTTACTCTCAACCTGCCAGCATCGACCCAGTCGAGATAGTAATTCAATCTCATCGGAAAATACCTTCTTTCCGGGACGAAAAGAGAATTGTCGTCCCAGTCATCAGCGCCAGTGGCCCTCTCTGTCCCGTCGCCCCAAGTATCAACTTCGTTCTCGGCGTCGACCTGAAGCTCACTCTTCATCATCTCGTCTCCCCCAACATCTCCTTCTCCATCTCCCTCCACGCCAGTATCAGCACCAGCACTAGCATCACCGGAGGCACCATCCCCGGACACGGGCTCACTCCCGCCATCCTCACTCTCGACAAAATCCCAGCCCCAATCCGCATCCTTGACAGGCTCTGGATCCTAAACACGGTAGCCCTCAACGAGCCACGGAAAGTCCCACGCCGTCGCCTGGTCAAACAGCTCGATGGCCTCCTCGGACGAAGACTGCGGCAGTGGAATTAGCGGCGCAAGAACGCCGACGGCATCATGCGAGGCATACTGGAGCGCCCGGGTCCGCAGCGCCTCGAGGCTGCGCAGCCGGTAGGTCGTGCGGTCGAGCAGAATGTACCGCAGCTCGGTCGAGAGCTTGGCCGTGTCGGTGTTCTTAGAGCCCCATCGCATCGCGAGCGAGAAATTGGGCGAGTGATGGCATCAATCAACTCGGCCGCGACGCCTTCAGGCAGCTTGATGGCAGGCAACTGGAGGAGAGTATGTCGGTGTATCAATGGCTTCTTTGACCAGCCTAGAAAGAGGAGGTATGAATGATATCGCGGGGGTCGAGTTGAAGCAAAAGACAAGTGTAATGTGGAAAAGTAGAGTAGGAGTAGGAGTAGGAGTAGGGGTAGGGGTAGGAGTAGAAAGATTAGGGGCAAGAGAGCTTCAGCAAGGTTGGATGCATGGTCAACAAGGAAAGAGAGGAGAAGTCGAGAAGTCGAGAAGTCGAGAAGACGAGACGAGTAGGTAGAGGGCAAACTGGAAGCAAGCAATTTATTGAGTCACGCACACTCGTAACCTCCCAGACAACGTGAGTCAGTCAGAGTGTGCGTTTGTCATGTGATCTGCATCATCTATTTGTGACCATGATGCTCAATCGATGCGATTTCGACACCATCACCAGAGTCCATCACGGTTCGACATTGCTCAACATCAACACCAACCTCAACAACAACGACAATAACGTGATCGCTTCCAAGCAGCCGCAGATTCAGGCTGGAAGAAATCGAGGCAACTCCCAGCAATTCTCATAAATGCGTCATCTTCTAGGCTGCCTCAAGCTAACGCTCCATGCCGCTCGCTGCCTCTACGTCGCCATGTAACTCATGCATGCAACCACATTCATGTTCATACAGAAAAAAGGAACAACCCGGCTGCCCCCTCGAAAGACATGTAGACCCATTTTCCACCTCCTTCAGCGCCTAAATATCTAAGCACCTAATGCAAAAACGCCCTTGCCCTCGTCGTCATCGTCATCATCCCGCTCGGAACCGCTTGTGCCTCTAGACATCCTCGTCCCGCCGCAGAAACATCTCCACCGCCGCCCTCACTCTCTCCTTGGCGCCCTTGTCCCCCTCTGGCGCCCGGCACACGAGCGGACCGACGACTTCTGCGTACCTCCGCTCCCGCAGCCTGCGTCTCCGCGTCGTCTCGTCTCCGGTCCCGCCCCGCCGGAAGCTCAGCCGTCGCGATAGGGCGCTCGGCGGTGTCCCGTCTGTCAGCGAGCTGAGTTCGGCCACCATCCGCTGTAGAGTTGCTGTTAGGAAGACAAAGGCGATGTTGTGGTTGGGTGCCGAGGACAGCAAGTCGAGGACGTGCGTCTTGGCGTCGGGCCATGCCGTCGTGGCGAGCGAGGAGATGTTGGGCAGTGACGTTGATAGCTTCGCCCACAGATGAGTGGGCACGAGACCATCAGTGAGGGAGTCTAGAAACGCAATTAACACCGAAGATAGCACCTCCAACTTTTGAAAGGTCGGCAGCTCAGCAGGCAATGCAGCCAAAAGGTCATGGTCCGAGTCCAGGGCGTTGACGAGCGCAACTTCGTGAAGCTCCCGCTCCTCTTGGGGCAGCGTCCACGTCGCCGCGTCAATAGGCCAACCAGCGTCGCGAGGCATTGTGGCCTCTCCCAGCATCGTCTCGTCGGCCACGCAGCGCTCCACAAACTTCTGGGCGGTATCGGTGAGCTTGAAGAGCTCCATGGGGGCCGAGCAGTGCACCTCTGCATCGTACGGGATCGCGCCCTCAATCTTCTGATCCTGCACAAACTTGAGGATGCCGCCCTCGGGAACACGGATCAATTCGTCTATCGACCTTCCGAGGCAGGTTGGTCGCCAGGTTCCGCGGACCGGAATAAAATAGTCACGGCCGTCTTCTATTCGTAGAACCAAGACATCTTCAATCTTGGATCGCCCTTCGTTGAGGGCCTGGATCCGCGTCTTCGCACACACCTGCACGTCGAGAATCACCATGGCCGTCTCTCCTGGATCCAGCGTCACCGAATGGCCCAGTGGCTCGGGGGACTCTTCATCGGCTCGAACAAACGAAGTCTTGAGCCAGTCCGGATTCGTCTCGGGAACATTCTCATCTTCCATGCCAGGCTTCTGCACAAACGAAAACGTCGCCGCAACTCCACCCGTGTTGGCCAACGTAAGGGAGCGCGATTTCCTCTGGAGCACCGCAATCTCCCCAAAGTCAACCACGTTCTCGTCCTCGTCACTGCCCGTGGCACCCTCCACGACCATGGTGACGACGGGTCGACCTTCATTCTCGGCCCTGTCCAGCTCGCGGGCCGCCTCGGCGTGAACAAGCGCCTTGAGCTCAGGCACTACAGCGTCGTAGTTGAGCGTGAAGACGGAAACAACGGGCTTGTGGTCAGAGGAGGTAATATGCTGGTGTGAGGCGTACAGATCAAGGCTGATGCGGTCGTGGAAGCCGTCCAGCGTCTCCACGTCTTGTGGCAGATTGTCGTCGTACTCGTCGTATGCAATGTAGGAATCTACTCCTTCCGAAGGCATTGGCGTTTCGTCGCCGTCCGTCTCGGGGTCGTAGCTGAACAGCACATTGTCGTCGTCTTGGTCCAGCCCCCTAGACTTCATTTCCTCGTCTCGCTTCCTGGCCGCCTCCTCTTCTTTGATTTTGGTTTCGTAGTCCTGCTTGTCCTTGCGCGTCCGGTACAGGATACGGTCGCACCAGCTCGGAGCGCGCTGCTTCTCACTCGAATCGTATAGTCCAACAGTCCCCACGTCGTACTTGTACGTGGGCAGAAACGCGATGGGCCCTTCTCGCCAGCCTTCGTGAAACACCTTGCGGTGCTTGATCATATCTAGCAGTTGGTCGTGAGGTAGCAACGAGTCCAGGGTCGCTTGTAGTGAGGTGGGATCTTGGCTTGGATCTTCGGGAAAGTCGTCAGGGTCAGGTAGGGAACTCTCGGACTCAAAGCTCTCCTCTCGTGAATGAAGCGAAGAGGCCGATGCGGCATCGTCGTCGGTGTCGTTGTGCTTCATCACAATGACACCACGCTCCCCGAGTGCAGACCTGGGCTTGTCCTCTGACGAGGCATATTCTCCGCGGGCATGCAGGGTCAACAGGCGTCGAATGTCGTCTCCGGGGAGTCCTACGAGGCGAAAGTTGAGGTCTCCGAACCAGAACGCAAAGTCGGCATTGCCAATTGTGTCATCCTCGTCTTCCTCCACTCCGGCGCGCACGATGGGGTCAAACTGCGTCTTGGAGTGTATCTGCTCGACATCCCAGATCCTTCGCTCGAGGTTCTGTGACGCCGCACCGCTGGCCAGATGGCAGTTGACAAATACCATGCGCGTTGTGTCGCCAAACAGCAGCCGCGTCGTCACGGCGCCCTTATTTCCAAAGTAGTTGAGCAGGCCGGTGCCAACCTGTTTCGTGCTCACGTTGCTGATGGTCGCTGCGACCTCGGGGGAGGCATAGATGAGAAGCAGGAGACCCGTCATCTGTTCGGCCGTGATGAGCTCGTATCCGGCTGGCATCGCTGCTTCTGCTGCCGCTTTCCACCGATCCATGGCAGACGTGTCGGTGTAGACAGCACGGTTCACAAAATCCTTTGTTGTATTGAGATCGACGATTTCCTGAAGCCCGAGAACGTAGAGGCCAACCTCATCCCCTGTAGGAAGACGGGACGAGTGGTCATGGCCTTGTTGTTGCTGTTGTCCTTGGCCCGGGTTGTCGGACGAAAGGCGTAGTCCACCGAGCTTCTCATCGATGCCCTTGCCCTCGACGAACCAAGCGGCCAGATCCTTGTCAGTCCCAGGACAGGCAGCCACATTCCATGAGCCGACCTTGATTCTGATCTTGTGCGGTCTCACGTATTCGGAGCGTCGAGCATGAACGGCGCGGGCAAGCGAGTAGGGCGATGACGTCTGTTCGGCCGGCTCGGCATGAATCGACGGGGCCGAGTGGACAGAGTGCGCGGAATGGGTAGAGCGTGCCTCGGCGTGCGAGGCCATTGTAAAAGTGTAGGAGGAGCTCGAGCGGCTGTTGCGACGACGCCTGCGACTGGCGATATCGTAGGGATTCAAGCCGCGGCTCTTCTAGATCATTGCGGAATGGGTCGCGAGCAGATGCAGGCGGTCCTTGGAGCGTCGGTAACAGATGAACGTTGAAGATGCAATAGAGTCAGCAAGCTGCTGTTGCTCCTAGAGCGATTGATGTTGGTGTAGAGAATGGTGATGCGCGTCAGGGACGAAGGCACCCCGCGGAGTGAAGCGGCAGCGTCATTGTCCTCATGAAGCGGCTTCTGCTTATCGATAAGGCGACCACTCACACTCACTGCTGTCCAACTACATACAGCCTTATCCCACTGTTACTTCGTCACCAACACCTTCTTCACATCACATCACATCACATCACCATACCTCTCAACTTTTCGTCCTGCCAAACACCACCAAGAAGAGAAACCTTCCCAGCTCTTGATCTTAGTTCACCGCCAAAAGCATAACCTCTCTGCCTGAACCGCGCTCTGTGCAGCTGGCTTCTATCCAACTCGACTCCATCGACCCCGACTCTATCCACTCGACTTCTTCCTTTCCTCCCACTCTCTCCACAACCATGAGCCGGCAGACGCCACGCAAGGCGAGGCACAGCCGCCAGGCGTCCAACAACAAGATCCACGCCGTCTCCGACTACGAGTCCGACGCCGCCGCCTACGCAACCATGCACGCGCCCTACGCCCCGCCGCCGCCTCGCTCCAACACGGAGCTCAACCTCTCCGTCCTCCAGCGCTACCTGCCCTCCATCCACACCATCCTCAGCATCGCCGCAAATGCCGTCATCTACACCTTTGACAGCGTAGAGGGCAGCTGGGACAAGTCGGGCGTCGAGGGCACCATGTTCGTCTGCGCCCAGGCGCCCCTGCCCGAGGACCCCACGCAGCACCCGCGCGCCTGTGTCTTTGTGCTCAACCGCCGTGGCCTCGAGAATGTCATTGTCGATCTGGCGCGTGTCAGCCACGTGGAGATCTCGGGCGAGCTGGTCATCCTGCGTGTTGAGGGCGACTGGGCGGAGCGGGAAAAGGTTCTGGGTGTCTGGATTCACAACGACAAAGACGAGACGCGCGAGGCCAACGGAGCTACTATTCAGGAGAGCTGGAAGGTTGCTAGGGCTGCAATACCCGTCGATGGGCAAGGTGCAGAGGCTGGGCCGGCTATGCAGGCCATGGGCAGGAGGCTAAGCTTGAGCGACCTATTTGGAAAGCCAAACGGGGCTATTCCAGGTAACTAGAAGCAAGACGAGTGCCAGGAGTGAAGATGGAGGTTATTGTTTTGTCAGTTTAGGGCATTCCTTTTTTTTTCGGGCGCAATTCGCGTCTAGGCCAGCCAGGTCTAAGAAGAGCCATACATGGAGTTTAAGAGAAAAGCAGGGCAATTTTCATTACGACGACATGACCCTAATGGCTTGGAGGTATCACTCGAGGTATAAGGAATTTGACATGCATTAGAATGGGAGTCGTCATGGGGAATAGCACGAGAAAAGGCTCTCGATTCCAATTCTAAGCTCCGAAAGGGCTTGTCTCTCCCCTGCAAAGCCAGCATCTCTAGAGTATGCATTCATAAACTTGCCATCAGCTGTACAAAGAAAAGCTCTGCATCCGACCAGTACGCCAGTTCCCAGTATTTGTTCCAAATCAGTCGCCGCACTCTCCATCCCTCACCCATCGGCCCGCTATTACCGCCCCCCTTACACAGTGCCGCTGATGCTCAGTTCCCGAATCTCCTGCAGCACCTGCTCCACACGGGCGTCCAGGTGGCCCTCGGCATACTGATCTCTCGTGTCGGCATCCAGGTACTGCTGGACCTGCGCCATGCGCGAGTACGCCTCGGCACAGAACCGCAGCTGGATCTTGACGAGGGCCTCAAAGGTCGGGTCGAGGTAGGGGACGCGCAGGTCGATGAGCTGGGGCAGCTCGGTGCTCAGCTGCTCGTTGAGCTGCTCGTAGGCGGCCTTTGCCATCTCCATTTCCTTTTCCGTGCGCGGCAGCTTGGTCGCGTCCTTGTCGGGCTTCTCGACCAGGCGCTTGACCCTCGCGCGGAGGGCGTCGTAGTCGAGCAGCTTGTGGGAGCGCTTCTTGATGCATTCGTTGACGTCGGGGAAGTAGGCGCAGAAGCGCGAGATGGGGTCGAGGACCGTCGTCCGGTAGGGGCCGTCGAGGGCTTTAATCGTCTCGGCGTCGAGGTCTTCGACGGCTTGCTTGTAGCTTCTGCTTACGCCGTCCTTGGCTCCGGCGTCTCCGTAGAATGCGTCAATCGTTTCGGCGATGCGCATTTGCGATGCCGTCATGGCTGCTTGGGTTAGCCCCGTAGTAAGACAGCAAACCCCCAAGAGTATTTACCTCTTAGCGAGTCTAGGTAGCCCTTGGACTCCTTTTGCAGCCGCAGCGCAGCGGCCTCCATCGTCTTGAATCGTCTAAGCCGTCGCGTTAGAGACTGTCGGTAGGAATGTCCGCCAAACAAGTGCTAACCTCTCTTCCACTTCGTAGTCGCGATCGTTGGTCTTCTCGACATGCCCTTGAACGTCGCGTCAGCTCAACTCGCTCCACGCGCCACAACGTTCCTGGACATACCCGTCTTCATCATCACCTGCGTCGTCGCGCGGTTCACATTCTTCTTGAACCCTAGCCAACTGTTAGACCACCCCTCTCTCTCTCATTGCGGGGTGCTGGGTGAATTTCTCACCCGCCCAAGACATGTTGGCTGATTGATTGCTTCAAACGCTAAAAGCGATTCTGGGAAAATATGCTGCCGGCCTAGCCGTATACTGTCGAACCGCCCACGTCGCTGGGGATGAAAGGCTTGTTGTGATGTGATGCCGGAAGTTGAGCAAGGAGACGGCCTCCAGCGGACGGAGTGACGACAAAACTGGGGCTCAGCCACAAGCGATTGCCAGTCGGCTGATCGACGTCAGCGACGAAAGAGGCTTGGATCGGGGCCCGGCAATAAAGTTATGCCGTGTTGTGTACCATTCTCTCACGTGATGCTGTTCCAATTGACTCTATCACGAAGTCTTGGTGTTTTCCCGATACAGGCGTGTGTGTAGATAGGTATTGTCGTGCCACCATGTTCAACCCACGGTTTCTTGTCGTCAGCCTAGGCAATCCGTTACCAAAGTATGCGAGCTTGCATTCGGCGGGTCACTTTGCTCTTAATGGCCTTGCGCCGGTTCTAAAATATCCCAAGTTCAGGGAGGTGACCTTGGGCAACCAACACTGCCTCGTGTCGCAGGGACCGAAATATACGCTGGTTCAGTCGCCAACGCTCATGAACATATCGGGTAGCTTCGTTGCTCGCGCGTGGCTAGAGACTATCAAGCAGCATGATCCGGCGTCGCTCAGTCTCGTCATTGTTCATGATGAGCTCGAAAAGGAGATGGGTGTGGTCAACCTGACTGCCTGGGATCGAAGCCACAAGGGCCACAACGGCATCAAAAGCGTCAAGAACTCATTATCCCAAGGGAAATATCCCTCGTCACCTTTTGTACGGATCGCGCTCGGCATTGGACGACCTGCAGAGAGAGATCCGGAGACGGTGAGCCGCTACGTACTGGACCCCATATCATCCGAACAAAGATATGTCTTGGAGCAAGAGGTACCCTCAAAGGTCGCTCAGAAGCTCATTGATCTCGAAAACGAGTGGCGAAGGGAGATATGAGGTTCTAGGAACTTTGAACGAGCCATCATGATGCTGGTCATCTGTGCCGTGATACCGCCAGTCAACCAACCAGTGTCAGCTATCAAAAGCTGAGAACGGAACAACAAATTGTTCTTGCGTCACCGGGAGGTGGCTCGCCTCGGCTTCGCTGTCAAATGCCATTGCATCGTCAACGCAACACGGATAGTCCAGTAACGATGAGCGCCATGCTCTACCAAGTGCCTTCCAGTCATGATATGGATCCAAACCGACACATTTACAACATTGCAATGTACAATACTTTTCAGTTCAGCGCAATAAGGTGTTAAAGGGCAGAGCAAAGTGCTAAAATACAACGCCGTATCCCCATGTATAACAATGACAGCGTTTCGCAAACCGCATATTGATCTCGTTTCCTCTCATTCAGAGGCCACCAGCACCACTCGAAATGATGGAGCCTTGAAAGTCGTGCAAAGTAGTATCGACAAAGACGAGCTTAAGCCAAGCGACTCATCCTTATCCTTGATCGACGGAGCTTTAACCGGGAGCGAACAAAATACTAAGTGGAAGATGAATGAGTCGGGCTCATCCTTAGCCATTGGCAGTGGGTTAGGAGTTTGAGTTGATGACAGTCACATCAAAAGCTGGGTTATAAAACACTTGGGATGTTTACTGCTCTCTCCCATTCTTATTCGCGGAATTGACATCAGGAGTTGCTGTCGCCCATTACGAATCTCTCCGAGGCTCGTAGGCGTATCTAAAGGCTGGACGATCGCATCCGCCAATATACCCGTGCACAACTTCCAGCCCTCTTTGTCCTGTGTCGGGCAGTCACTGCGAGAAACAGCTAAGCGACGACCGAAGGCACAGTGGGAAACGCTCACCTGAGACCAACACCACTCTTCCGGCAAAGTAATCCCGTCCCAAGACAGCCCTTGTCCTCTTACGAGGAACGACAGCTCCCTCCAGTTTCAACACCAAGACAGCTTCGACAAAATTAGCGACGGCCAGTCTTAAAGCGAGCAATCGCAATTAAGCAACGGCAAAGACAGGGATGCGGGACGGGGAGTGGGCCGGGAATAACCTGGTTCTCGGACCACCCCTGACGCCAAGTGATAAGGGCCTGCCAATGGCACAGGGCTTCAAGGAACGACAGAAAAGATAAGGAAACCAACAAAGTCAGTGTGCATTCGGGGAAGCGGGATCAGGTTTGGGCCAAGTGTTGGATGTGTTGGTGCAGAGCCGATGACACGCTTCAGGGCGCTGCGCAAAGCGAAATGACTTCTTACAAAAGCAAGCGTTGTGGTATCGTTCGACAACGGTACTGGAGCAAGGCCTGCGTGTACAGCAAGCAGGCCATGGTGCATCCAAGTAAGCGGAAGCGGAGGCCTACTTCACAGCGGTGGTTGTTGTCCTGAAATTGGATAGTTCTGTCTTACACAGCGGCAACAAAACTTTGATGTGGATAGCGCCGGGAAATGCGCAACACCTGCCCACGTTCTGGGTAGACGGGAGCAAATCCGAGTACAGGGGCGTTGAACGTTCTGTGTCCAGGTTGTCTGACAAGTCCATCCATGATCGTGGATTGTGTTGCTGGCGGGATTGATGAGCAAAGACGCTAAAGGGAACGATACGAAAATGGGAATCAAATCAACCGCACACAACTGGGATGTGTCAAAGCATGCCGACGTCAGGCGCCGTTGGACGGGTTGATTCTCAAGCATCCGTGTATGACTGGATGTCACTCAAGACACACCCTGATGCTTGCATTCAGTAAATGTAAGGGCTCGGACGTTTGTGCTTTTTCCCCGAACTGACAGAAAGCTGCCACAGTCGCCCTTATGCAGCGGCTTACAAGAGGCGAGACGGCCTTCGACATGGACACACCAATGGACAAAGATTCCCGGAGGATTTACCAATTTAGTATGAGAGACGCATATTCCGACCCTTGAAGGGAATCAATGGAAAGCACGTCAATTCCAGCGAGCCGGAGGCACCTCGTTGCCAACTACATCGAAGATTACTGGCGTCGTAAGCTTATGGCGATGCAGTTGGAGAAGTGCCAAGAATGCAACGGCCTGCCCGGCGAGCAATGATTATCGGTTGCAGCGCTGGTGCCATCAACGGCTTGGTTGCTGCTTTTACCACCTACTGGGATCTGGTATTGTGACAAGACCTCTACAATGGCATCCGCTAGCCGTACTTCTTACGATGGAGATCGTCATGTCAACTGTCTTGGCTACCCATGTTTGCCGTACGTATCCGACACATCGATACAGGGTCTGACGGGAAGGAGAGGAAGAATCTGACAAAATGGATGCCCCTGGCTAGGGAGAGAATGGAAAAGACGGTGTTGGTTACATACATACACCTGACGATCAGCAAGAAACACGGCATTGGCTACTATGAGCTTCCGACAAGATGTCTACCAGTCGTATGTTTTACACATCGGTTGGCGGCAACGTTCTGCCCTCGAGCTTTTACCTGGGGACTCAAGACTGCTTGCCAATGATTCTTTGGATAGGACATGGAACGGACACGACGCCAGGCTGGATGGTCAGCAATGCACCAAACCCCGGAAATTTGTCCATTCAACCCATGCCCAACTTCGATGTACGGTACAGGGCGTGCACCTTCACCCCTTGCCTGTCGGCCAACACATATATGTACTGATAAGCAACTCGACACGCGTCTGGTGAGAGGTAGATCCTCGAGGTCCACGTCTCCCAGCTCATCTACCGTCTCACCGTGGTTTCGGCCTTTGGTATCTAGCTTCGAGATCCCCAGGGTCTCTGGGTGGACTCTGTTGCGGCTGCTCTTACTCCCCAACTATATATGGGCAAGTTGTCGGTGCATGCTCCGTATAGCTCTCCTCTCGCTCCACTTCTTCCTCCTCCTCCTCCTCCTCCTCCTTCTCCTCCTCCTCCTTCTCCTTCTCCTTCCTCCTCGGTAGCCATGGCAGACCTCCCCGAGTACAACGGCACCACGGGCACGGCCGACGCGGGCTACTCGGCCGGCATCGACAACCTCAACATCTTCTACGACACGGGCAACCTCGGCTTCATGGTCATCTGCGCCGTGCTGGTGCTGCTCATGGTGCCGGGGGTGGGCTTCTTCTACAGCGGCCTCGCGCGGCGCAAGAGCGCGCTGTCGCTCGTCCTCATGGCCATGATGTCCGTGGCCGTCATCGAGTTCCAGTGGTTCTTCTGGGGCTACTCGCTGGCCTTTTCGCGGACGGGGAATGCGTTTCTCGGGGACCTGACGCACTTTGGCCTGATGAAGACGGTTGCGCAGCCGAATGGGAATCTGCCAGATGCTCTGCTGTGTCTGTACCAGGGCATGTTTGCGGCCATAACGTGAGTACGCACAGCTTCTACTTACACCCTTCTCGTCTCCCCCCCCCCCCCCC